>UPTC01000523.1:0-35145 GCA_900537255.1 Acanthocheilonema viteae
ACTTTACTTACCAAATCAGCCAAGTCATTCAAAGCAGTTGTATAAGTAAGCAAGCCTTTTTTATATTTTCTATTTATCTTTTCTGTCAATATTTCGTTACTTTCAAATATTGCCATTCTCAAATTGTTCTCGCTTTTATCATAATGTTTTCCTACAAATAGAGAAAATTATTCGACAATAATTTTAATATTTCGAATAAAAGTTTTCAGTTTCAGGAAAAGATAAAAATGAAGGAGAACTGTACCGAGAGAGGTCTTGTAGTCCTTCCATTCCGTTTCCAATTTCACCATCGTTTGCACATCGCCATTCTCTTCCATTTTCTTCAGGAATTCTTGCAGAACGGTTGATGATTTTCTGTTGAAGGTGACAATTTATTTTCCGTAGATTCATCCATTTATTTTTATGAACGAAAAATTAAAGTTGATTACAGAAAACTATCATAAAAATAATTCAAAATTCATGAAAGTTATTGTCACACGTCTGAGATGCGTTATTCGACGGGTGCCAATCGTTATCAATCAAATAATACTCTATGAGGTAATGTTGTACTCACCCATTTTGTCCTGAAAATACAAAAATTTTTCAAGTTTAATTCATTATGTATGAATTTTGTTTAATAAACCACATTTCACCAACAATTTTTTTTTGTTCCAAAATTTTAAAATTTGAGGAAACAAAAATAAAACCGTCGCCATATTTTTTCAGTGCAATTCTGAAATCGGACGAAAGTCTTGTCAAATTGTTTTGTTTGTAATCCCTGTCAAATTCTCCTATGACTGCTTTCAACTGTTGAATTTCGCTGAAAATTATTTTGCTCGACATATATTTAAACATTAATTGACTTTTCTTGCCATAATTGCACCAACAATCTCGAACTCAGTCCTTTTGTTAGTTTCCCGATGATAGCATTCGTTCGGGTAGTACTAACTGCATTGTGTACATGCATTTTTGCTTGTAAATATGCAATACTTTATGCAATATGTACATGTTTAGCTTGTTTGTTAAGAATACGTGTATTAATTAATTTTATACAAATTTCATATATGCTATTTGTCAACATTGTTTAGTTAAGTGTTCCATACCAAAAAACTAAGAATTGGCCAGAAAAAATTTCTCGGCTAATTTGTTTCAGTATTTAATTTCAATTTTATCTGCTAATTACAGTATTCGATTGGAGTTTTAGACCTTCAAGAGATAGGTATGAGTGGACGAAAGAGAACGCTGAACACTGACCGATTGAATGCCACAACTGAATCAACAAGGACGGCCAATATCGCCAGCAATGTAATCGTTCCCAGCATTACGACGTTTTTGTTTTGCGAACACTGCGAGAGTGTTACTTCTTTTGCTTAAATGCGGAAGAAAGTTTGTTGATACAGCTTGACCGCCAATCAAATATAATGCCCCTATTGAAGATTTTATTTGAATTTCATTACGACGAATTGTTTACTCAGTGAAATACTTCAAAGGCTTTTTATAAAAACAATAAATCATATTGAAAAAAGTATGAATGCAACTGAAAGTTCAATTCAAAATAATTTTGCATTTAGTAAAATTGAAGAGTGAACATATCAGGAGAAATGAATAATTTTTGTGAGAATTCTCGACGGCACTATTTTTGCACGAAAATATTTTATCAGCTCGATTTATTTTTGTTGGAAATTAGTTACTTTAGTCCAATTTCAGACTGAAAATGACTTTCACTGCCCAGAGGAAATGACCATCATGGAAGAAGGCGCAATTAACAATTTCTGTATGCATGATGAAAAAGAATGGTTGTCAAAATTAGTTGATTGGAGAAAGAAAAGTCTTATCGTATTCACCGGGAATCGAATTTTATTTTGCATATAATTTCTCGAGGATTGAGCCAGACGAAAATTATGCAGAAAAAGAAGTGTAGAGAGAATGATGAGGTTAAGAGGGCAGCAAATAATATATTCACTTCCGAAAAACTTCTGCCACAATTTTCCATCGAAATTATTGCCAAAGCAGAAAATCAAACCATTTTAAACACAGAGGTATGTGACAAACTTTCATTTACTCATTAATTCGAGCAACAAAAATGACAGGTGGACAGAACTGATAAAGAGCTTAAGCAAAAAGAAGAAGTGACAAAATTTAGCTGTCAAGGATACAGCTATTAAGTGATTTAAATCAAACAACAAAACCTATTTGATAATTATTATAATAATACTAGAAGTAACAGAACGAAGAAGAAAAAAGCAGTTGTAAATAGCATCTGTGGGCATTCTCGCTTTCCTTCTCAGGTATAATTTCTCGACCAATAGCGATAACCAATAGGTCATCACTAATAGTTTGCGAGATTATCAACGACAGATAAATGAGAAGTGAATCGAGTGGCTATTGTTGAGGGTTTAAACAGTAAACTGAAGTAATAGTAATTAAACTTCGTGTGCTATTTTTATACTGCATCTATTTTGTGAAGTTTTGTATGTAAATGATCAAAATAGATTTCGCATAAATTCAAATATAATGTGTTTCATCTTGAATTTTTTGAGTACTTTGATTCTTGCTTAATTAGTAAATGATTAAGTTTTTTTCCTAGAATTACGCAAATATGTCATTGAAGTGAATATTCTAAGAAATGACTTTCCGATTAATTCTTTCGTCTCTTTCATTCACTGCCAGCATTATTAGTCATTTAAACATTTCGTTATTAGCAAAATGTAAAATAACTCACACAAAATAGCGTATTTGAAATATTTAAAATCTTTTTCATCAATTAACTCTCTGTCAACTTTCGTTTGAAATAATCATGTTTACGCTTATTTTAATTTTCTCTTTTGTCAGTCAAATTTTCAAACTGAAGTTCAAGCATTCTCATTTTATATAACACATGCATATTTCAATTTATCTTTATTAAACAAAAATTATCATCCTTTTTAACTTTGCGAATTCACTTTCCTCTGATGGAAAGAAAAATCTGCTGAATATTTTGGTTGTCAAAATATAATGCCACTGTTGAAAATTTTATTTAATATGTGAACTTCTTTGTGACGAATTGTTTGTTCAGTGAAACAATCCAAAGGTCAACCACAAAGGCAAACAAACCACATTCAAAACGAGTGCGGATGAAACTGAAAATTTCTATTCAAAGTAATTTTTTGCATTTAGAAAACTGAAAAGTCAAAATATTGAGGAAATAATATTCGTAATATTCCAATATTATTTCCTCGATATTTGCATACAATTTGACTGAAGCCAGTTTCAAAAAATGACATCATTTGAAAGTATAAATGATTGAAAACAGTAGAATGAGTCTGTAAGAAAGTTTAATTTCTCGCATAAACAATTCAGTTTATGAAATTAAAGATAAAAGGATAATATATTTTTTTTTCTTTGTATGGGTGATTGCAAACAACATGTTCCTGAAGAATTTTTATTTTTGGAAATTTGGATTAGTCGATTCCAGAAAGTTAATATATAAAATATAATAATTATTCTTTTTTGTAAATGTTTTTGCTTATCAAATTGAAAATGAATTTTCTTTCGACCAGATAGTTTCAAATATCAGTATGATGTTCTGGTAATCTTTTTTTTAATCTTATCTGCAAATGCTGTTGATTTTATTTCAATTCACAGTTATTTCTTATATTTGAATTATTTATGAAATGTCCGTTTTAACTTTCTCCAAATGCGGTAAGAAGAAATAGGCAAATATTGCTTTGAAATGAAATCTTACTTTTTCAGAGTTAAATAACTTATTCTAATTTTCGTTGTATTACGCTACTGTTGTTCAAAACATAATAAAGTCTGAGGTAGCGAATTATAGTGCTCTGAGGATGACTTCAACATCTTTGCTAGTTTTTTAAATTACTTTAACTGTAATTCTCGATTCTTCAACTTTTCATAGTGGTTTCGATTAAACTTGCCAAATTTCTCTTTGAAATTCCGTTATCCATTGCTGCTACCTGTTGCTCGTTCCAGATCAACAGTCTCAGATAATTACTTTACCTCAGAAATCGGATATTACATTATTCGCCACCTGCAAGAATTAATCCTCAATTTCTTCTGCGCATTCATTTTGTCACATTTGAGCCTCACTTATCAACAACTAATAGGAAAATATGGAAATTGCCGTTATTATCTAAAAATTTCGTTCTTTTTTATTCTAGAAATTATAAAAGAGATTGCTGAAGGAAGAAGAAAGAGTAAGGTCAAAACTAATGATGATCCCTCTCTCTCTCTCTCTCTCTCTCCCTCTTTCCCTCCATTAGCAAAGCTAATCGCCAATTAGAGGGTGAAAGTTTATGTACCGCATATCCTTACGATGATTATCTTATTTCTGAAGTGAACCAATCGTGCATCTGTTGACTTTTGGAATCGGTCATCTGAAATGCAAATTAATCAAAACAATAAATTATCCATGAAAATCGCACTTTTTGTAAGATAAGCCGTAAAAATAGCTTTTGCTCCTCATTGACGTTAAATCCTTCCTTTTCATCCTTTCATAAAATATTAACGATATAATTATTACTATGAAATACATTACAGAAAAATATATTCATAGAATTAATAATGACATTTAAAAGAATTTTTTTAGACACGTAAAAAGGCGTTATTTTTTAATGTTATGCATAGGCTACTACTATAAGTTATGTGTAATCATACGGAATCAGTAAATGACAAATTTCACCTTACATAATAAGAGCTAGTGATAATTTTTAACTTCGAACTTTCATTTTATTCATTTGATTGCAATTTGAAACAATTTCAGTGTGATATTATGGTATCATAAAGTGTGATATCACATTGATACTAAAAATTTCTCAAAGATGAGATTATCTCAAGGAATGTTTGTTCCTGAAAAATATTACAATTTACCTCATATAGCAAAAATGTAAAGTCCAGCAATTATCATTAAATAACAACTGACCATCTCGCAAAAGAGCGTTAATCGTCTGACGAGTTGCATAATCTCTTCGGTAAACTTCGGTCTTCTTTGCATATTGGCAAAAAAGGGAGAGTCCTGGAAGATAATAACCAACGCCAAACATCACCGACATGAAATAATTAAAACAAATAGCAAAGTTGGAAAAAAAAATGATGATAAGGGTCCCGTAAACAAATTCAGGAAATTGCTCGTAGCAAAAAATAAGCGGAAATTTTGAAGTTAGCATAGCATTTTAAAAAACAAATGACTAATAACTATGGTTGTTAGCGATTTATAACAAAAAAATAAAACCTAAACGAAGTGGTGCAATCAATAAAAATATGATAGATGATTTTTTTTCTTCCAATTTCAATTTGATATCATTTCTTCAATTGCAATTATAATTAGAAATTGATATAAAAGAAGCACGTAAAAATGAAAATTAATAACATTTGACATAAATTGTTACCTTTAAAGAATATTTATGATTTACGAGATCATTTCCCGATCCTTGTAGTTCTATTTAGTTTAAATTATACCAATGAAACATAATTAATTGTTTCGTCAAAATTTTAACTTTTTATCATGAATATAGGAAGAAAGATGGATGATACGATTAGCCAAAACCTAATAATACTCATTCATACAGTACTTAAATATACACCTAATGAATATTATTTTCCACTCAACAACACAGTAATTTGCATTGTTATGGCTAATTAATTTCTGGTAATATACTGACTACAGCATAAACAATACACTGAAATTAAAAGAGTGCAGAGGAAATATAAGAAAATGGTAGTCATTATTCGGCATTTAATTGCCAGGTGCATCCAAGGTAAGTAAGTGTGAAAAGTCGAACAAACAATGTTCATCCACAACAAACTGAAACATTTGCATAATGAACAGCGATCCATTGGTATCGTTGTAATATAATATATGAAGAAAATTTTTAACATTTAATTATAAGCTAAACTTTTCTGAAAACAAATGAAATATACTCAAATCATTTCAAAGTTCATTAAAACGATAAAAAAATTTCAGAAATAGTTTGAAATGAAAAAATTGAAGTATAGCAGAAAAAATGGGAAAATGTTTCGCATCAGAGATAATCTCACAAAAGTTTCGTTCCTTTATTTTTCTCACAAATTCAGCAATAAATTAATAGCATTGACTTCCTGATTACATGTGCATATCCCTGAAAAAGAAAAAGGCTCATATTTCAGCGTATTCCGCCTGATGCATTTGGCAGTAACATATTCATAATTATATTGCACGATGGGACGAATTACCGTAATTCTCTCTTGAAAAATGATTCTTTCTTAGCAGAGCAAAAAAAAAAAGCCAATTAATGCAAATGGCTGGGAGGTGCCGCTAATCACGGATATGAGAAAAATTCATTCTTGTCATTCAAGGCAGTGAATTAAAGAGAAACAAAGCGAGAAAAAGAAAGGGAGAGAGAGAGAGAGAGAGAAATTTTGCATTTTCTTTTTTAAATATAAAACGGAAGAAAAATGCAATGAATCCTTTTTCTTTCTTTTGTTTTTTAATCATATTTTTAATAATAATTTTTAATATATTGATTTTTTTTCATTTCATTTTCAACATTTCTTTTCATTCCAAGCAATATCTCTCCATCTTTGCTCACTCCATAAACATACCGTAAACCAAAGGCGGAGTTAACTAAATTTATTTCCGGATAGAGCGAAATCAGAGAATGAATCCATTCTTCTTAAGTTTCCTTGTATTCTGCGATATTCTTCCTTATCTTTTAAGAAATACTGCGAGATTTCCTTTTAAATTTTAATTTTCAATAATTTGAATTAGAATCTTGCAATTCAATTTCAAATCAGTTATTAGTTATTTGCTCCCATTTCAAATATTTCTACATCTTTTCAAGAATTTCAAATTTTTTTTTCAATTCAAAATATGAATTTAGTCGTTTATCACTTTTTTTCATTCCAAATACTGCTCTATAAAAAACAAAAGATTTGAAATTAGCATTTAGAGTAGGAATTTTAATCCATCATTCGATCAATGGATGCAACGGATAATGGGAAACATAAGCGTGGAACAGAACGATCCATGCTTATTTCGGCTGGCTGCTGCTTTTTCATCTGATCAGGTAAATTCGTCATTTATCAGAAAAACAAGAACGTCATTTTGGAGTAATTAATTAAATTATAACAAAATAATCGAATTGTGAGAATTTCCATTTCTCAGTTAGCTACCATAACTTCCTCGGTAAATTGAAATTTGTAAACTTATATGTCTAAATAAAGATGCAAAGATCTGTAGAAATAGAAAAATGTAGCTCGATACTGCTGAAGTTTTTTTTCAATAAAAATAAAATAGCTGAAAAAAAAGAATTGCGGAGTTGCAAGAGTATTGAAAATGTCAAATCCCTAAAATGAACTGTAAATTATTTGCTTGTAATGAGATTTTTTAATATGAAGATATAATTAGGAATTAATTGTAGTTTTGTAGTTAAACTGTTTTGTTTTCTTCAGATAGATTGCATTTGTGAAGCACTCTATCAAGCTCGTGATGGAGCAAAGTTATTAGAATTATTTGAACCTAATGCACATAATGTTATGTTTTACCGGTGTCGGTACTATTCAAGTTCTGTTCTTCGTGCTTACCTTTATGCGCTTTATTACGGTAAACGTTATGAGGAACTGTTTCAGGTACACTTTCCTTCTTCATTTTCATTCGCTTATTCATCCATATTAATACTTTAATTATTTTTTTTTCATTTTCTTTAATTATTTGTAATTTCATACTTTGTTATTTTAATACTTTAATTATTTGCAATTTATACCTTTTCATCAGATTATTATTAATTTATGTACTTTTAAATTAAATATATCACCTAATTGTTGATTGCTCAAACTTAAATGCTCTCCCAGTAATATCATCGCTTTTTGAGCTTTTGACAGAATTATACGAAAAAGTTTTCCGAAAGCTTTTTGACAATAACTATTTGTTCTGAACAATTCCTAATGATTTATTAATGATATTATATGAATTACAAGTAATTTGTAAACTTTGCTATTTGATGATATCATTTTACAAAATTTGAATTTGAACTTCAGACGATAGCATCGAATACGTTCGAACAACGATTTTATAGTGAATTGCAAGATTTATGGTATAAGGCACGTTATGCTGAGGTATTGTATAAACGATTATATCTGTAATGGAATTCTTATTTCTAAACATTGAACGGAATGCATCCAAAATGATTCAAATTATCAGATCATCAATAAAGCAAAAAATAATTAGTTTCGTACATCTGTAGCTTACTTTAAATTGTCGTATTATCTGAAGCCAAGATAGTAGCTGGTTTTGTGATTGTTGAAATACGACAGCAGCTGATACAATTATGGGATTAGTTAAGATATAAAACACCTGGTTAGCTGTCTTATACCTTAAAGTTAATTGTAATTGCTGAATAGTTTAAGCTGAACGAGTATTGGAATTTACCGTTCTTTTCGATCTACATGCAAATAAAAATTATGAAATTTTATTTTCAGAATGAAGAACGACGACAAAAGGAGTTGGGTGCTGTAGAGAAGTATCGTTTGAGAAAGAAACATCCACCACCTCGATCAATCTGGGACGGGCAGGAAACTATTTACAGCTTTAAGGAAAACGCTAGAAAGTTATGATTAACTGATTTACGAAGTCAAAAAATAAGATTAAATCATCTGTTCTAATCAACTCATTATAATTTTAGCAATTCAAATCAAACATTCAAATTTGATTTTATAATAATTCTTTAAGAAACATTTTTTGAGATTTACCTATCGTTGAAATTTTAGATTCTTCGACAGTTCTACAAAAAAAATAAATATCCCACACTTGAGGATAAAAAAGAAATAGCACGAATCACCGATTTAAAGATTGTACAGGTGAAATTTTTCATATTCTTTTAAATAGTAGACCTAAAAAAAGCAAACAACAAGCCAACATCTTTATGGTATTTTCTAGCACAATTAATTTTTTGTAAACTTTAACTTTCAAAATTCTTTTTTATTGTCTGTACTGTTAGTTAATTAGTTCATAAGAAAATTATCTGCAAAGCACGGAACAACATTCATTGATAGTTCAAGTAGTGAAGATGTATTGTAGCCGTAAAATTACTATCCTCCTAATTATTAAGCTATCGGATATTTACAATTTAATAGCATCTTTAACTTAAAAATTATAAAACAGTTGTTTTTAGTGCTCTGAGGTTTGATTGAGAATTGTTTATTTTTTATTTACGAATGTTCATACTGCAACGTAGATTTATTTATTTCTACAATTCATAAGTGAATCAAATTTACTGTTTTAAAGAAAATTATTTTTATTACAAAAGTTAGATTTTGGTACATAACTTCACGACACTATAAGTTTATGAAATTTTATGGATAAGCTGTCATACATTTCCAATATTTCAAAGAAATATAGCTTTCAGATTTCGAACTGGTTCAAAAATAGGCGACAACGTGATAAGAGCTCCTCAACAGGACAATTTTCATCAGCATTACCAATACAATTTAATAATTTCAGCTTGTAATATTCTTGTAATATATAGTAATTGTAATTAAGAACAAAAATATTTATGAATTAATTGGAATAAAGAAGCATGCCACCATTGAATGCAATAAATTATAAAGCTTTTAGTAAGCAAATGTTACAATCTTTTAATTGAGATTATGCTAAACTTTTTTTTTTAAATCTTTAATTCGCAAAAACCGATATTTCAAAGGTAAACTTCAATCATAAAAAATTTTCGCAAGCAAACAAGCTTAAATTATTTGTTCTTCGTCCGAGAAGCAATGGGAAAAGTAAATATTACAATCATTTTGGTGAAATCTCTTGCTATGATTAACATGGATAAATAAAATTTAATGAGCGGAGAGAAGCATAAAATTGAAGATTACATATCTATACCTTGTCATTTTGCATATGACGATGAATTCAGTTGATCGGGTCACTTATCTAATTTCCATAACCTTTATCATCACCCAACTCAATTTGTTGAAATTCCAGCTAATAAATTCCTTCCCTCGCATAACTGGAAATTTTAACAAGTTTATTCCAGTCCAATGACAAATCTATTGATATTATAAATTTGAATAATTTTAATAGCTATCAACGAAATAATGACATATGTTTTCTGAACTGCGAAAGAATGCAGAATTTTTTTTCCTTTAAAATCTATTAGTAATATTCTCATAGAGTTCAGCGATAGCATGCTATTAGAAATATGGAAATATTTCCTGTACCGTTTCACAAGATTTCATCACATTTCATAAGATTTGATCAGTTTCGGCTACAAAAATCAACGAAAGTAATGTTTTCGTCTATGTGGATGGTTGTAAATATAAAAAATATTTGTTATCAAGAAATGAAAGATCGAAATGGCACTGCAAATACCATTAGATTATGCGACTTTCGCCGCCATGAAAGTGTTGACATTTTGTTGCACCTGTGTATGTGTGTGTATGGGTGTGTATGTATATGTATGTTGTATGTGTGTATGTGTGTGTATGTGTGTGTGTGTGTTATGAGAGAAATAGGCTTTGATAAATTTGAAAGCCTATATTTTCTCCCTTCCTCATTTCATCCAACAAATTGATATTCTTGACATAGCGAAAAGGCTGTATACCAAGTTTTCCATTTTTTTTTTCTTTCAATATATAAATTTAATTAGCATTGTTTGAATCAAATTCCAATATTCTAAACTAATTAGTTATTGTAGAATGAGTGAAATAACTTACTTTTAACCTTATTGCAGCAAGCGAATGGGATGGATATATTACATTTTTTTTTTTCAAGTCAAAAATTTCACTGAGATTTTGTCACATGAGTAATTTTTCAAATACTACTTTACTTTTTATCTTTTTTTGGAAAAATTTTTAAGTATGCGTAAAAATGGTTCCAAAATAGGTCATCGTGTCGTAATTCCATTCTTCTCTTTTCCATCCATTTGTTCTGTTTAACTCATTCATCATTTCTTTCCATTGAAGATTTTGCATGATTGTGCGAATAATAATGAATGAATGCATGAAAGAGACAAAGTTAAGCGACAGAGCTTTCAGTTACACAACATATTGATCAGTATAGCGAACAGTGTGACAATTCCTGTTGCAATCCAACTTTTTTTTTAATCATATTGATCAAATAATGTTTCCTTCTTCTAATCTCTCCCTCTCCTACATCTATTCTATTTCTTAATTCATCTCCTAAAGTTTGCTATATGAAATTAGTGATCATTCAATTTTAAATGAATATTTTTTGATTTAACAATACCAAATTATTTAAGAATATAATATAAATTCTAAATTAATTTTCTTTCTTTTACACTATTTTCCTTTTTGTTTCAAATAGATATTCTTTATTTATCATAAATTACTTAATGATTTTCATATGAATGCAAATGTTTTCTTTACATTATCATTGTAAGAATTCATCAATCTTTTAAATGCTTCTAAATTTAAATGTTTTATTGTATCATTGTGTTTGGATTGATGTAAAAATTGGAATGTATCATCCATTTATTGATTATTGCAATTGTTTAGCGTTCAACCGTCTCATTGCGCACTTCAATGTTGGAGGATGATCCTTTGTGTCAATCATTCCGCAAATATGTGCGGAGTTTTCTGATCGAGCGGAATTGTCACATCGTCGATTCAGATTTTCGTCATCCTCTGATTTTTATGATCTCCTTCCTTCCCAACAACTGGAATGGAAAATGCTGATATCGTTTAGGTTCATTCTTCTGTTACAATATTATCAGGAAGAAGCAAATGGGAATAGCTTGGAAACTCTCATGATATTTGATTTTATCAAAAATTTTGAAACTTCTATTCTCCGAAATCGTTACGCAATAAAAAGCCGATATTATCGAAAAAAATCTCGAAAAATTTTCTCACACTACTAATTCTATGTATTGCAATCAATAATTTTAAAAGATTTGATTAAGATTAGGTTGTCTAAAATTGTCTAAAAAAGGTCAGGCTGTAATTCGTGAACAAGTAGTTTATTCTGCACTCGTCCTTCTCCATCATTAATTCATCATATGTGTGTGCATATATTCAAAAATTAATGAAATATGATATTGTTTAATGCTTATGCATTAATTTTTATCACTGATTTCCTGAAGATTAATTATCAAAATTCTTCCTTATCAGAAAATCAAAAGCTTCAGATGAGGAAAATGATTTAGCTGAATGATTTGTAAAACGAAAATTTCCTCTTCTACTATCAAATCAAACTATCTTATCAAATAATGTTTAAAAAATATCTGATAGTTTTTAAGCTTTCCACAAAAAAATTTCATTTCAAAAATCGAGGAGATGAATGAAAAAAAAAAACAAATTTTCATTAGAAATATTGGCAACTTTGTATTTACCATTACTATTATCATTTATTTTTTTGTTTTTTTTTTGTTGCACATAAATAATATTAATTATTATCATAATTAATAATACTGGTAGTAATAACTATCATTATTATTATTTTTCAATTACGAATGATTAAATAAATATGCAATGCTCGTATGAAGACTGAATATCATAACAAATCATGCGATAGCTCCGCTCCCATTGTCGGTATTTTGAAAAATTTAGTTGTCAAAATGGCTGTTTCATTGATGGTTAAAAAATTGTTGTGGAGTGAGATGTAAACAACGTCTAAAAAATATCAATACCTGATAGTTTTTATCACTTATTGCATTCCTAATAGTTTTTAATTTTTCACAGAAAATTTCATTTCAGAAAATATAATGGAAATTTAAAAAAAAAAAACTTACTAATTAATCATTTTAAACATCCACGTAATTAATTTTCTATTTTCAACTTTTCTGCTTAACGATTTAAGAGGTTCACAAACATGCTTTTCATTCATTCATCCCATTTAAATCATATTTTTTTTTATTATTTATAGTTTTAATAGTAAGACATTCAAAATTTTCTTTTAAATTTGTGTTGAATAATTTAGGACGTACTTAAATAGGATTACATTCTTTCTCTGAAGTGAAATGCTATTTTGATATCATTTGTCAGCGTATAAAAAATAGAAGGTATTATGCGTTATAAGCGCATTCTTTAAACAATTAATTATCAGTAAATGATATATGAATATCGTTATCAGAGAATGGACCTATCATATCAGGTAGTACACACACATACATACACACACAATGTATTTCACAAAGATATTAAGTGATTCATAAATATAAACAAAACAAATAAAGTGGGACAGATCGTTATTTGTTTTATCCATTGTTCCACAAATTTCAAAATCTCGATTTTGTGATTTGTGGTTTGCAATACGCGCTTTGAATTGTATTTTAGCGTAATAAGAATGGTTGAATGAATGGGAGAAAGTGATCAGTTCTTTTCGAGACATTTGTAATTTCAGATGACTCTCTTCAAACTTCCAACTTTTTATAAATTAGTAGAAAAAATTGCATTATTCTCCCGCTACATCTCTTTTCGCTTTTAAAATTTATCAGAAATACAATTTAGAAATATATGAGTGAAAAATTGAGGGATTATGGAAATTCTTATCATTCAACAATTTTTTATCTTTATTTGAATAAATTTTATTTATTTTAACTATTGCGAGAAAAATTCTCATTCGTTTAATGACTTTTCAAATAGGATGAATGGTTAAAATGTCTCGCATATACCATTTTCATTTAAAAAACATTGGTTTTTGAGAGAAATGAAAATTTGGTAGTAAGTTCGGAATGAAAGTGAAAGAAAAATTCTTTTCCTTTCACTCTTCTCGTTTTCGCATAGCGTTGCGAAAGATTTGCTTGCGAAATTTTGTAATATTAAAGAAATTTTCAGAAAAAATTCTATCAATTTTCTTGCATTGTATGTGTGATGTGTGCATGAATATATGACTGTACGTGTGTGGGTGTATGCGTGCGTTGTGTATGTGTGCTTTCCTCTCATAGAGTGGTAATATTTCCGTTGATATTTTAATAATTATGATAAAGTCAACGGATATTTCAAACTGACTATTATTCTATGAAAAGCTAAAGTATACAATAAGTTTTATGATAGACTGAGTGATTGCAATGAACAAAAAGTGTGCAGCTTTTCGATTTTATGTAAATTTCTGTAAATATTCAAATTAGTAAGAGTTCGAAGTAATACTACGATTGCTGTTCAACTTCTTGCATTTTATTTTTTACTAAACTTCCGATAATAAAGCGCTAAGAGTTAATTATTTTGTTTTGAATTTATATGCATAAAGCACTTAAATGGTGGCGTTATTGTCAACCAATTAATGAACTGATTTTTTTGTTTAGCATAATTGATATTTAATTCAGAGCTTTGAAATTCCACTCTTTGGTTTCTTTCTTGATCCTAAGGAAGGATCATTGACGAAAAATTGTCAGAGAAATAGTAAATGAAGATGCGAATAGAAAGCGATATCACATTCCACGTAGACATTTCGGATCAAATTTTAGGCTATCACTTTGCTCAGTTAGTTTTTTTATGCTCATCTTCTCCTCTGTTTTTTTCTCCCTCATTTCATTTGTTCAGCAAACATCATTATTTTTCGAAGAGCAAGCTTCATCAGTACACTTTAGCTCACTGCTTATTTTCTATTGCTGTGTATTTTAGTAAATTTGTTATGAATTAACAAATTTTAAAATTTTCAAAAATCAATAATTAAATCTTGTCATTTATAAATTCATACTTAATTTTCTCACTATAATCCGCATCCTCAAATTGATGAGTGTTTCATTCCTTGAACAGGTTCCTTTGGAATATTTCCACGGATCATCTTTACATGATTAATTAATTAATTAAGATTAAGCTAGAACTTATATCAGATTTCCGCTTTTTCGTCTTAAAGCTTAATCCTTCAAGGGAATAGGAATAAAAAATTTTCTTCGCTTTAAACAATTATCCTTTCTTTTCTATCGAATTTTTCAAATCAAAGGTATGAATTAAGGCTATTTTATTAGTGAATTAATTGTTCACAGTATATTCGTTCTATTGGCTCTAAATTCACTGATTTCAAATTTTCGGCTTACTCTGTCAAACACAAAGAATTCTCAATTAGTCTATTTTTTTGAACAAATTTTTGCACATCAAAAATTATGAAAATACAGAAGCGGGAATGATTGATGGACAATGCGAACGTAATTTAATCTTTTTCGTCAAACGTAACGTATGTGTCAATGACTACAGGATATGATAGTTATCTAAAAGAAACTTTGAAACTGATAAATCCAGTATAAATAAGAATGGATGGTGATAAAGAATATAAATATCAGTAACTGAACATAAAACACCGATTATACCTTTATTTTAAAATTCATCAAGAAATGAATTTGAGTGAAATTTATTCGATCGATCTTTCCTGTATTCCTATTTTTTTTCATCATTTTAAATTTTGCTGCATTCCAATCTTTCAAATATTTTTGATAAATTTTTTTTTTACTTAACTGATAAATTTTTATTGAATACTGATGGAAATTTTACTACGCTGATGATTTCACAACATTAAATGTACATTGACGGATAATCATTTTTCTCTTTTTGTAATGTTCATTCATATCGTGCTGATAATTTCTCGATCAATTTTTTTTTTGAGCAACTTGCGTTTTTAATTCGATCAAATCTGCTATTCATTTACACTATCGATTGATTGATCCTTTTTATCTTGTTCCGATCAGTTCCCGAAACCAAAAATATAATAGTGACAAGCAATATTTCATTGATTTTTTCTTTCAGCTTGAAAATTTAAATAGTTGGAAATTTTTTCCGGGTCTGATAATGACAGTAAACTGGAAGAGCTGTATTAAACGGGAAATATTATTTCACCTTTTCCGAGATTTCATCATCGGTAATGATGAACATTAGTGTATTTAAGTTAATATAATTTTCTTAGAAATTGTTTTCCTCATTCAGTTATTAAATCCTTTAGCATTTGGTCGATACAATCTTTGCTGAAATTTTATTATAGGATTCAAATTTATAAAGTCCGTTTCAGTCTTCATTTATTTCATAATGTTTTGATTACTTTATTGTTTGTATTTTAGTTTTATAATTTTATAATAATAGTAATGTAATAGTAATAGTAATGTTTTTTAGTTTTATAGTAATGTCCCGATCGTTATTAATACAACTTTTATATTTGTATATTATTTCACTAAATTCAGGTTGATTTTTTAAATTAATTTTTAGGAAACTATCTTTATCTTTGATTTATGCGATGATACATTGAATTGAAAATGTACGACATTCTCGACGGCATGTGCAGGCAGCAGTAACGTGATTGAAGTGTTTTCCGGGATTTTTATAAAATTTGCTGGCTTTGACGAAAAACTTAAAATTCAATTTTGATGATAACACGACTTATCATACTGCCAGCAATTTTCATTGCCTCCTCAATTTTCTTATGGATTCTTATTTGCTCAGCACCCGCTCGGTCCAATTCCACTTCCTCCGGTATGTTTCTATTGAATTCTTTTTTCCTACTCAATTTTCATTAATTAACAAACTTCCACTACTCCTCAAATCTAATTAATTAAAAACTGTCATTCAAATCATTTCTGTATCACTGTATCACTCTTTTTTATTTCGCCTTTCAGTATCCAAACAAATATCGCAAAAAAGATATTATCAGAAATTAATAAATAATCAAATATTATACTTTCAAAGTAATCTGCGAAGCAATTAATAGCTTTACTTCTTTAGCTTAGCAGTAATTTGTTAAAATTATCACATTTTCCGTGCTAAAATGTGATATTGCAAATTAAGTAATAACTAATTAATTTAGGTCAGAAAATGCATATAATTATTTCTTTTTCATTACACTATATTAATTATCTTTTTTTTTCAATATCGACAAAAAATTATTTTATCGTTTATATTCTTTAATTTATCCGCAAACTATCTTTCAGAGAGAGAGAGAGCGAGAAAAAGAAAGATAATATCAGTCGTAATGGGGATTAAATTTAAAAGATATATTTAATATATGATCAAAAAATTTTCGAGTTTCACAATTCAAAATTTCAAATCAAATTTGATAAATTACTTCAAAAATTTGTACTAATTGGAAGAGATTAATAGTTTATTTTCAGTTATCGTAAAATGGAAGCCACCATGGAATTTCCCGAACGATTTTGCAAATGTTACAGCGACAGCTAATTTATTCTGTGCTTACAAAGATCAACATTTCAGCTATATTACTACACTTTTCATCTTCACCTATATTTATAAACAAACATTTGCCATTCCAGGCTCATTCATCTTGGTCAGTTCCGCTCAGAACTGTTCAACCATCGAGAGATTAAATCGATGATGACAAATTTGTGACATATAAAAATTTAAAAACTATGAAATGCTTTCAATAGAATGATAAATTATTACAAATAGAGATAATGGAAGGTGTCAAAATGTGTTTTTGTGGATGTTATAAAATGAAATGGCTTTTAAATTTCAGAATCTAATAGCCGGCGCATTGTTTGATGTTTGGATTGGTTTCTTATTGGTGTGCATTTTAACGACAGTTGGCTCAACGCTATGCTATCTCTTCTCGGAATCATTCGCTCGTGAATATGTCTTCTATTACTTAGGTCATCGTATCATTTATCTACAACAGAAGGTACACTGATAATTTCTAACTTTAACTGTAAATTTCTAATTTCCTTCTAAAATATATTTGATCATTTTTCGGCTATTTGAAGCTTCTCCGAACTTGAACTTTTGAAGCTGATCAAATTTTCAATTTTATTAAAATTTTTTTATTTCATTTTTTTTTTCACTGTAGGTGCACAATAATTCGGATCGTTTATTAGCATTTTTGTTGTTTGCTCGGATATTTCCAATTTCACCAAGTTGGCTACTCAATATTGTTGCACCATTTCTCAATATTCCTCTTTTCATTTTTGTAATGACTACTTTCATTGGTAAGATTTGAAATTAATTCAAATTTCATAATAATCGGTTTTTTTTTTTAAAATTTTTCGACTGAATTTAGAAGTTATTAAGTTTTAAATGGTTGAATTAGAAATTTAAATGTAATTTTTCATACAATCCCAAAGTAGCATACTTAATTCTATCTCTTTCATTTTCTTCATTTCAAATCAACAAATTCTTCTTTTGAAATTATCAAATAAACTTCAATATTTCATTTCTATCACAATGCATCATTTCTTGCATGTTTTCAGTGTCTGTCCTTTTTTTACATTGTTCAATAATTGCAAAAAAAAATGATAAATGAATTTTGTCATTGCAATTTGTTGCAATTTCATTATTTTTAATTTTAATTTATTGCAGGATTGGCACCATATAATTATATTTGTGTGCAAACTGGACATATATTATCAGAAATTCATAGCTGGGCTGACATTTTTAACTTTTTCACATTATTTAAACTTTCCTCACTTTCATTACTACCACTTATATATGCATTTTATATTAGGCCAAGAGATCAGGTAGATTTGAACCAACGAATTGACATCAGATTTTTTGCTTATCAATTCTCAGATTTTAACAATAGCGAACAATAGCGGAAGGAAAGACTTGCAAATGTGGGCTCACAATTGTGAAATTTTGAAAGAGCAAAATAATCAATTAATTTGTATTAGAAAAATACGGTTATTGTTATAAAGAGAGAAAGAGAAAGAGAAAGAGAGAGAAAGAGAGAGAAAGAGAGAGAGAGAGATGATGCAATTTGGTTAACTTTTAATGCATTATTCATGAAGTGTTTTGTTTTCAGGTTTCAGTGATCGAAAAAGACCAAATCGAAAAAGTGTTAATTATTTAAGTTGAACGCAGCTCTTAATTATTATTGCATGTTTATGTCGCAACAATATAATTCTGAAATTGACTCGATTCTTTTTTTGTAATCATGGGAACTTGAGTACTATTCTATTTTTCGACATTATCAGTTGCCAGTTTCAGTTTGCATCAATCGATAAACATAAGTTCCAATTTGCATTGATCGGTGAACAGAAGTTTGCTTTTTCAAAATAATAATTTCAAGTTATTTCATGATTCCAGAATAATTCTAGTTTATTTTATTAATTTATGTAATTTCTGTACTCTAACGACATGACTGCTCAATTTTACTAATATTCACTTTCGTTTTCAAGTAAAGTTGAAAGCTATTAATGATTTCGATTTTCATATTGATTCAGGTGTATTTTTCGGCCATGATTCCGTCTATAATTAATAAAATTTTCAACTAAAGTTCATGTTCCCATCTCTTTTGAATTTTTATTGAACATTTTCCTTTTTTTATTGTTTTTGTATTATATATTATGCTCAATCCATAGACTATTTGATTTAATATAAAGCATATCAATGAATGGGAATCGAACAAATATTTATCGCTTTTAAATTGAATTTAGATGAAGTGTGAAATAAAAAATAAGATGTGAAAGAATAGTTTTATTGTCAAACGATCAAGCAAATAATCAGAAGATTTGATTTGCCAAGCAATGATATTTCAAAATTGATTCCTTAAAAGCTTTTCCATTAAAACGATGAGCAGAACAGTGCTCCTAATTGTTCCTTACTAAATGAGTTCACTATAAATTTAAGTGAAAATCAATAAACTTGCTTGTTTGTTTTCAAATTTCGATTGTAATTGAAAATTTAATTGTTAAAATAATAAATCTGCTATAGTTCTTTTGGAAATAGTAAATTGGGATTCGGTAGTGCTAATTTGCATTCAGCAGATGGATCGTAAATTGTTAAAGGAACTTATTGTATGAATTAATTAAGCAAATTGTTTTGAGTCAGTACATCAAAGAAATTCAGAGAAAAATGAAATATAGAATTTAGCGAGAAATTATTCCACAAATATTTTAAATAGTATTTCACTTTTTAGCTGTATTTTTTTACTTAGAATAAAATCTATGAAACTATTTACAGAGAGAATTGCTTGGAGACATTTCCCGATGTTGCAATTTACAACCATTCATTCATTCTTCTGTTATGCTTATTTGTATATCAGAATATTCAGCAAATTGAAATGCATTAATACATTTAAATTCAATTATATCCCATTCATGGCATTTCATTTATTTGCGTACATGCAGGACAGAAATTTTGTCCTTTAATGATTTAAATTTAACTGATGATTTCGAGGAAGAAAATTTAATGTTGGCGGATTCTTTCTTTAAAAAAAAATTTAATTCTTTGGTAGTTATTAAAAAAGTTTCATAGAAATACTGACATCTCACATTTACGCCTCTGTTTGTATCATTAAAATTAATTAATAGACTAATTATTTTGTTCCATTGAAAATTTTGCTAGTGAAATTGCTTTAAATTAATAGTTGAGCGAAATTTCATTCAATCTTCGTAGTATTATGGCGCATACAACGGAACATAACGAAACTATTTTGGTCATTTGGTCAGTGGAAAATTCTTATTTCTGTCAAATTGAGAGTGTCCTTACTTTTAGACAATTTATTAATCAAAATTACCAATTTCCCCATTTATCTCAAAAAATTTTTTTGACACTATTACAGGAGTATCAGTAAAATTAAATTCCAGATTAAATTTTCAATCATAAATTGATAAAGTTACCTTCTGGAAGGAATTGTTGATTTTATACATTGATATTAGTTATTGTTTATTGTTTTCATTTGTTGTTATTAAATAAAAATAATAAAAAAATCCTTTCAAAGTTAGGAATTTTGATCATTTTCAAAAGAAAGAATTAAGAATGAGAGAAATTAAAATGATGAGTTTAAAACTTTTTTGAGATAATATAAGTGCATGAAAAATTCGTTTTATTATTTTTCATGTAAATTTAATTTCTATTAAATTTCGGATTTCTATACATTGTTCCATTATTTCTTGTTTTTTAAATGCAATTCTTATTTAGCTTAATTTATTTTCCATTTAACTGTTATTTATTCATTTATCCTTTAGCTTTCAAGCACCATTCATTCATTAATTTAAAAAATCGATCAGTTAATTTCTTGTCGTACAGAACAGCAGAAGATAAGCTGATTTGTAAAAAAGTTGAAATTTTCGAAATACTTTTTCTTTATTAAATGGAACAAGAGATGTGAAAAGAAAGCGCTGATTTCATAGCTATTTCAAATTACTTTTCAATAAAATGCTATTCTTTGTTAGCAATTAAAACAAAAATATCAGTTAGATTTGTTAAAATTTGGAAAAAATTCCGCAGCAAATTTATATTTCTCGAAGAAAAATACAAAAAAACAGAAGAAGCAAATATGAAAGAATCATTTGTGCACTTTCCTTTGACTGTTCCATTCATCAACTCAGTTTTTTCTTTTAATTATTTTATATGTCATCTATATGAAAAGAATATATTCCTGCAAAATTAAATTTGCATAATTTCATGCCAAACTTGAAAAAATCGTTTTTTTGCTAACATTTGCATTTTTGCTCACTTACAGCATTCTCTCGGCGTATCTTTTTTAAATGTCTTAAAATGATCGATTTCAGCTATTTCTCAGATATGTTTCTCGTTTCTTTCACTTATCAATATTTATTTCATCTCGTTAAAATATTAAAATAGATGTTAGAAGGATACGAAAATCCATCGGTTTTAAAAAACTTTCAAAATTGAAAAATTTCCATCATTCTCTTTATTACCTTTCGTGCATTTAAAATCATACGGAATCACAATCCAAAACTTGCTATTAAATAATGATATATCGATCGAATGTAATAGGAATGTATAAAGCGGTGAAAATTTCATTGAATTCCGAAAGTTCCTAAATTTTCCCAACAAAATTCTCGATGAAAAAGATACAATTATCGTATTTATTTGCTAATTAATTTCTTCAAAAGCCTTAACTTTCCTCATTGTTAGCATGAAATACTAAAATAATCGATAGTTTGACGTTATTTATTTATTTAGACTAAAAAAAGTTGCTGATATTCAAAATTTATTTACTTTCCTTCCAGAATGTCGAATATGCTAACAAAAAGGAAAATTGCAGTACATATTTTCCCTCATTATTTAAAGCCAACGCAGAAAAAAAAAAACGATGCTTAAATTTCAACAAAATATAATTTCGTTTCTGTCAATCATTAAAACTCGCTAAAAAAAAACACATCGTACCATAATTAAAACTAATTAAAGCTTTTTAATTTTGTCGCATGAAAGAGAGTAAAATTTAACGAAGAGAGAATTTCCCTAGTAAATATAGCTGAATGCCAAGAACTGGTTTGCTAGGAAGTGCAGAAGCGATCACTGTTATCAACGGTAAGATCCGTACTAATTGCATGAGCGATATGCTGTCAACAGCAAATTAGATAAGCGCTTTCATACTTTATCTGATTAGGACTTTTTCATTTATTTTGTGAGGCTCATATTCATTTCAATTTATAAGCGCTTCACTAAAAATCAAATTTGAAATGGGAAATTTGAAATGTGTAAATTTCAGATTGGTAGGCAGAGAGATATATGATGAAACGATTATGGTTTGTTGCAATTTTGCAATGCATTTTCATTTATCAGAAAATTTTTTCACAATTGGTAAATTTCTCAAATTCATCATTTGCTATTGATTATCAAAATAATACATTTCTGCTGAACGGTAAACCATTTAGGTAAAAATTCCATTTCATTTATAATTTGTTTTTTTCTTATTAATTTTATAGCTGCTAATCATTAAAGGAGAAAAATATTTGTTTTATCAAATTGATAAAAGTACATCTCTTCTCTGTGTCTATTTTTTTTTCTCAACTCTACTAAGAACAGTGATAACAACTATGATGATAATTGCTGTCTGTGTGACGAAATATTTTCTTTGTCCTCGTTGCAATGCATTATCAGCGATAAAACGTTTAAAGAATAAATTGAAGTCCCTTTAATGGTTGAATTTTGAATATCAAAAGCTTATTAGTTCAATATTTTTCTGATATTGTTAACTTTAAAATTTTCCGCTTTTGCTATTTTTTATTTTCATTTTTATTTTTTCATCTTTACACTTATTTATTTAGGTATATTTCGGGTAGCATTCATTACTTTCGCATACATCCTCATTATTGGGCTGATCGATTGAGCCGAATTCGAGCTGCTGGCTTGAACGCCATACAATTGTACATCCCGTGGAATTTTCATGAAGTTTACAATGGAAGGTCAGTTGATTTAGGAAAAATAATATAAAATATTTTAAAAAACAACAAGGAGATAACAACTCCGTTTGCGTGTGAATAAATCAATGCAACGATGATCGTCATAAAATTATCAATAAAATAATTCAAAAATTGTCAGTTCTTTCGAAAACTTTCAATTTAAAAGAAAGAAAAAACAGAATCTGATTTCTTTTTAGGTTTTTCATTTATTTTCAAAACAAAGAAATTTTAATAATAACTGATACATGCAGATATCTTTTCAATGGACAACGCAATATATCACGTTTCATTGAACTTGCTGCATCCAATCATTTGTTCGTCCTTGCAAGGTAAATTTATATTTACATTTAAAAAAAAAAACAATTACTTTACAACAATTCTATTATTAATTTAGTAATGCACAAGTAATATGTTCGATTACTTTCAGGATTGGTCCATACATTTGTGCTGAATGGGAAAATGGTGGATTGCCATGGTGGCTTACTCATAAATACAGCGATATTGATCAAAGAACTTCCGATAAACGGTGCAAAAATAAAATCTTCAAAATAATTCATAGAAATTTAGTTTGATCATTGGGAGTTGCATTAATTAAAGGATTTTTTTCTTGGAGCAAACGATACATGGATCTTTTTATAGTGAATTGATGAAATAAAACGCCAGTAAAATTAGGATTTATTAAATTGAAAAAAAAAAAAAAAACATTTCAAAAGAATTCTTTTTTCCTTTCATCCTATTTTATGCAAATTTAGATTTCTACAAGAAGTAGAACTTTGGTTCAACGTACTCCTACCCATACTAAATAATCACCTGCTTAAAAATGGTGGTCCGATATTGATGGTACAGGTGGAAAATGAATATGGCAGTCATAAAGCATGCGATGGAGTATATATGAAACGATTGAGTGATATGGTTCGATATCATTTTGGATCAGATGTTCTCCAATATACCAGTCAGTTCTCGATTTTTAAATATTAAACAATCAATGGTTAACTGAAGAGCATTACTGAAAGAAAATATCGTACATACAGTATGATGGCAGAGCATTATTTTCTTGAACTTAGTAATGTGTTTGAAATTTGAAATGCTTCTCAGTCTAATTTGAAATGATTATCCAGAATTAATTAATGCTTATTTTCTATCTGATCTAAACTTCTTAAAAGTTACAAGCATTGAATTAAACTTTTTGAATGATTGGTGAATTTTGTTCATTTCAATTTCTGCTCTTTCTGTAATTAATTATATGAAATGCTTTAAACAGCAGTTTACTTCAATGCCTTGGGAATTTAGTTACTATTAAAAATGTTTATCAGTTTTTTATCCGTTATCTGCCACCTCCTATTTAAAATGAACGAAAATCGCAAAATCAAGCATCAAAAACTTGAAAAATTTACAATGGAACAAACAAAAATTTCATCCTTTTAGGCACTTTTTAAAATATTTGAGCACCTTAATGAAAAAAGAAATGCAAACCTTTGGCCTCTCTTAAATTGCGAAATAAATTTTTTTCACGGGTAGTTTTAGCCACGAAATTCTTATCAAATAATCACTAACCTCATCAAATAATCATTAAGCTCTTTTCATTCCGCTGCTTCACCAATTTATCAACAAATGAGGTTATTTCTTCCGAATTAAAATGCTAAGGTATTCGAATCATTTAAAATGCAACCTTTATTAAATAGAATTTTCAACTTCTCAAAAATTTATGTAAATTGGTTATTTTTATGTAACAGTTATTACTTCAAGAATTGTCGTAAAGTCTAACTATGAAGCTAAAGATTATGTAATGAGACGTGTTTTCGTTGCAAATTCCCAATAAAAAGCAATTAAAATAAGTTAACAATAATTAGCGGCATCATTTTGTCTGTAAAAATTAAAATTTTCGATTAATTTTTTCAACATCGGGAATTTTAAAAGGTGAAACAGAAGGACCTTAACAAGTGCTCATCTAAATTGCTTTTGATAAGAAATTTGCGTATTTTCGCATTTCAGAATGATTTCTTTTTTTTGTGGAAGTAAAAATTATTGTCAAATCCTTACTGAAGTTCATGCAGTAGATGATAAACAGCATATTGCTTGAAGGGTCTCGAATAAATGTAGGAATTCATTTTATAGCTGATGGATCGGGCGAGAGATACCTGAGATGTGGCACGACATCAGGTGCTTATCCAACGATCGATTTCGGTCCAACAAGTCGGCAAAACGTTAATGCACATTTTGCACTGCAACGACGTTACGCACCACACGGTTTGCTGTTGCTTTTTTTGAACCGCATCTTATAGATTACGGTAATTAATTTGCATTATTGATCAGTCGAAAAAGCTGATCTCTGCTCATAGCTGTACCGATTGATTTTCCTATCACAATACTTTTTTTGTTCTTCTGCATAAATTACTCAAATGTTTTTATGAAAGTTTAAAATCTAAATTGGCAATTGTTTAATTATTTCTAATTAATCGATAACTCAAAAAATACATTTATTATTTCTCTCATTTCTTTAAGTAAGTAAAATTATATAGCCGATAAATGTGAACATTGAAATCTACGAGAAATTAGGGATACAACGTGTTGGATGTAATTTTTGAAATTTCAAACTTTTATTTTGCTCATTTTTCAAACATTTTTCCAGTAGGTATGGGAAAATTCAATTAAAATTATTTTATATTTTTGAAGGAAATTTTGTTAAACATTGAACTAATCAATGAATAGGACCATTGGTGAATTCGGAATTTTATCCTGGATGGCTTGTTCTTTGGGGTCAAAGAAGTCAAAAGTTACCGTCAACAGCAGAAATGATTGATACGGCTGATTACATGTATTATCTTGGCGCAAATATTAATTTTTACATGTTCCATGGTGGTACCAATTTTGGTTATTGGAATGGTGCTGAAACTGCTGCACCGGTAAAATTTTAAAACTTTTGAAAAAAAATTTCATTTTGGAAAAATTTGAAAAAACGAAAATTATTGTTGAGAAGTAAACTAGAAATTTTTGAAGAATATCATGCAATTGAGGCTAAAAAAGATGCCTGTACCTCATAGGTGTAGAATTATTTTGAAGGAACCGGTTTTCAAATATAATAGTTTATGTTAACAAATCAACCAGTAAATTACGCTAATTTTTCTTTTGCAAAATCATATGAAAGAATTTATAAAATCAATTAAAACATCTTTTTAGATTTACATCCATTATTCGGAATTTAACCGACCTATTAAATTTGATGTATTTGAACTTTATGAATACATTTCCACTCAATTGACCTCAATTGACCAATTTATTAATCATTTTTGAAGTAATTGCAAAGTTGCGAACGTTTTTAAATCCTAATTTCAAATTTCTTACAATGATAGGTAATAACATCATACGACTATTCTGCTCCACTAACTGAGGCCGGTGATTTAACACCGAAATATATGGCGATACGAAATTGGTTGGCCAGTAAATCGGATTGGCCATATAAACCAGGCGATGTACCGCAGGATAATTTGTACGTAATTTGGAATGCTAAAAATGGATTAAAATAATCCTAATTTAAAAAATCATATGCAGCATGGAAAGCTGAAACATTATCTTCGTAATGACAAATTTCGAAAAATTTACAAGTTGCTCTTACATAAAGCTAATTTAAAATTTTAGAACTTTCATAGTAAGTTTGTTCAATTCGTGAAATATATTTTAATTTCGAAATCTTAAAATCTTAAAAGGAATTTTTTTTTCTTTGGAAACAGTTATATTAATAAAAAAGTAAATAAAACTTTTTTAATTTTTGTGAAATCAATTATTTTGCAGAAAAATTGGTTATGGTAGTGTGAAGTTGAAAAAGATCTTACCGTTAGGTAAATATTTTTGGGAATTAGTGGGAGAAAGTCGAGAATGTCGAAGAACAAAATATCCACTTTCATTTGAACAACTCGAGCATCCATTTGGTAGATTTTTCTCATTATTGTCTCATTTTTAATTTCTCAAATTTAATTCAATTATTTTCATTATTGACATTTAATTATGCAAATGTGCTAGAATGAAGTATTCGTACAGAATAAATGTGGGAAGAATTGTCGTATCAGTAAACTTATCCGTTCTTTTTTTTTGTTGTAAACAAGTTATCAAAACCTCAAAAATTAATTTTTAAATTTCATGGTTAGGCTTTGTGATATACCACACAACATTGAAGTTTGGCGGAACAAATCTTACAATACCACTAATTAAAGATCGTGGCTATGTATTAATTGATAGTGAATTACAGGTACATTCTACATAGAATTCTGATTAAAATCTGAAATCTTATCATTTATTTGACCGAATACTTATCACGTAATTAATTATTTTTTAGAGGCAAATTGGTTTTAGGTTCGAGATTTTACATATTTGATTTCAGTCATAAAGTTAAAACAGAAATTAAAATTTGTTTTTCTAAAAAAACATTTCGAAATTTATCATCCATGAAATTGAAAAAAGTTTCAAATATTCAGGGGGTGCTGGTAAATAAATTTGGGAGCTATTTCAAGCACTGGATAGATTTAAAAGATGCAAAGGAAGGTGCAAAACTTGGAATATTAGTGGAAAATCAAGGCCGGCAAACAATTCCAACAATTAACGATTTCAAAGTATTTAATTTTGCCTCAGAGAATTTAAAAGAATTAGCTTACGCTGATTAGTTATCAAACTTCAACAAAAATTGATATGTTCCACTTCCAGTCAAGCAAATTGAATATGATGATGTATTCACTTTAATCGACCGATAAATTTTATCAGAAAAGCCAGAAAGCTTTATCATTACAAATTATATAATGCTCAGCTATTTTTTGATTGACAATTAACGATGATAGTGATGATTTAATATATTTATTGCTATTCCTATGCTTATCACACAAAATATTCAGGGCATATTAACAAATGTAACACTTAATGGACAGACAATCGATGATTGGATACAATGTGCCTTACATTCAAAATTACTCATTTCAATCAGTCGGCGAGCTCAAAGATGGAGCCATTTTAATGCATGTTTCATTTCACACAAAACGAAATTTCACAATTTTCAAAACCTTTTATTGCTTATGTTATCAGTTTATTTAAAGAAATTTATTTAGAAATTAAGTCATTGACTTTAATCATCGGCATACATTTTGTGTTTTAATTATTTTTCATTATATGTTTTTTGAAAGCCTTATTTCCTAGCTTACAGGCCTAAATTTATTGAATTATTTTTTTATTCAATTTTTGTGTAATTGTTTGAAATTTTACAAATTTTTAGGGAGATGAAAGTGGAATAGGTTTATATATGGGTTATTTCTATGCAAATCGTCTTGCTGATACTTTTTTTAATCCAAGTGGATGGGGCAAAGGACAAGTATTTATTAATGGACATAATATTGGTCGATACTGGCCAAGTGTTGGGCCTCAGGTAATAAGTGATTAATTGATCTAAGATTCGTTGGTCGAAAAGCTTCCTATACAATTTTCTCTTCATTTCTTGAAGGTTAATTAAATCTTGAATCGGTTCCATTTATTGAATAATTTATTATATCTTTTCCAGATAATCAAATTAATGAGTACTTTAAATGCTCTTTCTGTTCTAAATTATTTGTCTTAGTTTTTAAATTGAGTTTATCCGAATTCAGATAACTCTTTACGTCCCGAAGTATTATCTGAGACAACACAATACGATCATTATATTAGAATTGGAACAATCCGAGAACTGCCAGAAGCAATTCTGTGCTATCAGTTTTATCGATCATCCAATATTTAATTTTACTAAATGAAATTAATCATGTGTGACTACTGAAATGTTTGTTGTGATATTTCTATTGAAATCTCTCATGAATGGAAGTGAGAGAAGTGTTAAAAGACAACTGATAAGGATTATCAAAACCAAACAATGAAAAGAAATTAAAATTGCTTGGATGATAATGTTTTTATCAAATTTAATCAAAATGGCAAAACTTTTTGCTTTCATCGAATCGAATTTTTTTCTGATGGTATCAAATTATATCCTATTTCTAAACTGTTAATTTTTTTCGTCTCTTGCATAATGTTTTATTTTTCCATTGGTTCAAAAAAATTTTAACGCCAATAATTTTACAGTTTAATAATTGTCCATTCTTGTAATTTTGTGTCCACTCCTTTGACCCCTTTTTCGTTCAAGCCAATTAATCAATCATATTTATCACAAGAAAATTGGGAAGTTTCTATTTTAAATATAGCTGATTGCTTATCACATGTTCATTTATGATAATCGATTTTCCGATTCATAATGAACGATTTCAACTTATTCGCATTTTTTTGCGCTTCCTTCAATCATCAATAGCTTATTGAAATAATTAAATCATCGGCCAATAGTTCATGTCTTCACTTCGAGCTTTTATGCATTTAATTTCGATTTTCTTTTAAGCAGCTTTTTCAACCTTTTTGATTGATGATCAGAATTTTTCTTTATAGGTAAGTTTTAATTTCAGAAAACAGGTAGCTAAGTCGTTTTTTGAAAGCTTTCTTAACATTTCATGTACTGACCCAATTTAACTAAATTTTTCGCAATCCTATTATATGTGTTGTTGCGATTGTTACTGCTTACTTTAACATCTCATGTATGAATTTTGAGATTCATAGCTTTATGAGACTGTAATAATTTCCAGCGTTGAACCGCTTAGTCAAATGTTTTTGTCAAATTGAACATTAAAAAGTTGAAAATATTTTTACTGAAGTTTAGCGACTACCGTTTCTCTTTGCAAAGTATTTTCAAATTTACGTAGAAAACTGCGTAAAACAAAAAAAAATACGAAAAAATACAATAGTGCTTACATTGTAATGTTGATAAGCACGCATAAACATAGTTTAGCAAAAAAAAAAACATCGTATATTTTATCTTTGCATTTTGGAAAAAGTTAGCAATGAAATTAAAAATTTTTGTATTTTAAGCGTAAATTTGAGCGTTTGAAAATGGGAAAATTGAGTTATTCAGGATACGGTAAACAGTGATAATTTAGAAGAATGGAAAAGTATAATATTGGAAGACATGAAGAATGATAGCTAATGTTACATTTTGGACAGAAAGTATTACAGTTTGTTTCAATGATTTTGTTGTTTTAGTTTGAATTTTTATTCCTACTGGAATTGTTGCTACGATTGGGGAAGAATATTTGGAGGAAAGGAAGGCAGGGTAACACGTATACTTTCTTCACTGACACCATAAGTCTAAAAGGTCAGGATGGAGAACATCCAATGCTATTAAGCCAATTTATTAATAGGAAAGTTCGAAATAGTGAGAAATTTCAGTGAAAATTGATCAAATTTCATTTGATAAATGATTGGAATGAGAAAATTAGTAATTAATCAATGAAATCAAATTACATTAGCAAATTCTATATCTTAGTATGAGTTAAAGGTACAAAATTACAAAGTATTGTTTAGCTCACGATGATGGAATAAAGTTGAAAAGAAAATTGAAGGAGTGAAAATAAATGATGCTTAACCAAATATATAATGCTAAAATGAAATTTTTAAAAAATTTAAATATAATCACAAAAAGAAAAAGCTTTCATACTGATAGCATTATACTGTAGAAAGAACAACAATATTGTTTGTCATTTACGAATGGAGTGAATTGAGATGGCAGTGACACTTTTTGCATTGGATGAATAAATTGCAATAATTGTAAAAAACAAATTCGATATGTAAATAAAGTGATGTCAAATCGGAAAGAAGAAATAATTATCGAAAGACCAAAAAAAAAAAAAATGTGCGAATATTGTTTTGTGTTGTGTTGTTAATTAACAAGCAAAAAGCATCCAAATAACAAAAATAACTTGAAATGAATAAAAATTATTTTGAGTTTTACTTAATTCCTGTATTTGTTTAAGTTCTACCGGAAATCTCAACTAAACTTTATTGCACTGCTTATTGTTGCTCCGGAAATTTTAATGTCAAATTGAATTTATTATTTAATTGCGCAAAGCGTTGGATATTAACGAAATTCAAATATCGTAGTATGCAAAAGTTTTTACTAATAACTCCAACAAGCATTTTATGTGATCAAATAACTCCTGAATTTATTTGCAACATTAAAATTATGGTTGATTAATTTCTTTTCATATTTTTATTCAAACTTTCTACTTCTTTAGACAAATGTTATTTTCAGGGAACCGGAATAGGGAGGTAGAACTTTCACTATGCCTCAGGTGTAATTTTCAGGTAGGGTACGGTATGAAAACATATTAATAGACTAAAAATATAAGAATTGTTTAATAGCCTAAAGTTTTTTAGCAGGTTGAAATTGTAAACTTCTTTTAAACGGAAAATTAAACATACTCAGTTGATAATGAAATCAAATAATTTAGCTGATATTTTGATTTTTTTTTTCCAAGAAGACATGTGATGATATTCGAAACATTAATTGGTAGTAAATGGAATGTTTTTGAATTGAATTTGAGGGAAATTTGGAAGTTAGCACAAGTGGAGCATCGAAAAGCATTGAAAACATCACCAATTCTCGATGGATTACAATAATGAAAGAGAAATGGAATTTGATAAGAAGCATGAAAAATTTTGTTATATCAACAGATTTGCATTGCATTCCGAGAGGATTTCCACTTTATCAACCATTGAAGCAGCCAATAAATTCGTTAATCTGAATGGGATATTCCTGTATCACCCGGTATTTCCCCGTATCGTAAATCTAAAAGCATTCATTGTTAAATTTATGCAATTGAATAATTTTGCATACTTCACATGAAAGCAATTCTTACATTTATTCTGTCAATTTTTACCTTGTTAGTAAAATTTCGTTCATCAAATGATCATTTCGAAATTGAAATTCTTTTATTTAATGCGTACGAAAAAAAAAAACCTGCTCAAAAATCTAATAACATTATATTGAAATGGATATAAATTGATATTACAAACTTCCAATAATCCTTATCAGTGAGTTATCTTTATAAACAGCTTTCGTCTTCTACCTGAATCTTATTGGAAGCTGTATAAAGAATGAATAGCGTATCGTTCTGATAAGTTGATCCAATTAGATCGCGTGGAAATTGTGGAAAATAATTTGTCATTAAACCACTAAATGTTGCAACATTCCAATATGCATCATATGTTGCAAAATTTTCTCCCTGAAATTTCTCTAATAACTATCATTCCACACGTGAACGTTAAATTTCTATTGAAAAAAAAAAAGAACAATGGAAATTGTTTGGAGTAAGATTTGCAAAATTTTCATGAATTTATCAATATAGAGGGAGAAAGAGAAAGAGAGAAATCTGAAGAGTGTTAAGAAAGAAATGAAGAGATTTACTTCGATGAGGACTTGATTACCATCGATCCATTGAAATCCCGCTCGAGGATACACCGGCATTTTCTTTGTTATTTGTTGTGGACTCTTTCGTGCAAGCTGCAAAACGTGTAATTCCATTGTAGTTTAAAGTGAAGATGAATTTGAGATATGAGGAAAAATACCATTTAATTAATATGAAAACTAACGTAGAAAACTTTATTCTTTCGATTCCATCGATATCGATAGACAGTTCGATGTTCGATAAGTACAGTAACGCCACTTCTGCTGTTAGTGTACGCAACCGTAACCGTACGTGGACCAGCTGGGAACATCTCACTGATGAGAAATGATGCCTTCTGATGCAAGTTATCATATCTCCAAAGTTGATATACGCGATCACGAGCAAACACATAAGTTCGACCATTGAATGCTGTAAACTCTCGAACTTATATGCTCGAATAAAAGAATATTGAAATTATTAAAATTTTTATGCTTCTGCTTTAGAACCAAATTTAATTGAACAGAACATTTATAAATCGAAAATGAAATAATTAATGAGAAACTTTAAAACTTTTAAGTTTCTAACTTTTTACAAAATATCAATTGAAAATCTCGACAAATTTTTGAAATCGAAGTTTACCACGTGTAACCGCATCAAAACGGTGTGGACAAGTTTTCATAGGTAAAGCAAGCGGTTGATGCAATTTTGGAGATTGAGTTGGTGTCCCAATGAACAATCGTCCCCAAATAAGATCTTCGGTGGCATCTGGTACCATTAATGATGCAGTGGTAGTAGTCAGATCAGTAATATGAGTGCTAGATGATGTTGTTGTTGTTGTTGTTGCCGTTTCCATACTTTGTTGCCAGAATGGATAATCGGTTGATGTTTGCCAATTATTCGATGTGGAAATATCCCCATAGGACTGTGTTGCTGAAGTTCTCCGATAATTATCACTATCATATCTTTCGTTTACTGCTTCCCATTCAGCTTCCATCAACAGTGTTGTCGTTTCCACGTCTGTTTCCCGGTCGGGATTCTGAAATCCATTAGATTGTTGTTGTTGTTCTTGTTGTTGCTGTTGTTGTTGTACTTCATCATGCCTGTTTACATTCCATTGTAATTCTTCTCCATCACTATCATCCATTAACAAATATGCATTGCTCGGATATCGTTTTACATGTCGCAGCTTTCTTGAACGTCTTTTTCCTAAAATCTCAATTCCTCCAGCTTGAAATAAATGCTAATATCACAGCTGACTGCTTAAACTTTCTTCAAAACGGATAGTAATGATTTTTTGTGAAAAGTGAGTGAAAAATACCTTTCTCTTTTCGCTTTCGCTTTTTCTCGAACGGATCCTGTCCTGACTCAAGAATTAGTGCTATTTTTTGTGCCTTCGATAACTTAGGTATTTTCATCGGAACTTGTACCTCTTCATTATCACTTAATGATAAACGATAACGACGACGATGACCTGTTGCAGTTACATGATTTCCATCCTTGAAATATTTTTGAAAAATAAAATATAAATAAAAATTTGAAATTTGGATGAAAATTTTGTTTTTTGCTTTTTTTTTGCTTGAATATTTGCAATCTATTACCAATCCATGTTTTGCATCTTAGCGATCCTACGCAAGGAAAAATGAATTCCAATCGTTGTTTTAACAAAATCAAAACTGACTAATGAGAGGTAATTCTTGGAAAATCCTCACATTTAAATATGCCATTCAATTATCTTTGATTTTAACATCATTTAAGAACAGTAATCTTATCAATAACATAGATATGAACAAAAAATTGCGAATTCACATGAAAGTTAAATTTATTTCAATTTTGGAAAAAGATACAAAAATAAAATTTATGATACCTGTTTAAATCGTTTTTTGGCATTCAATAGATTACTGGAACATGCCAAATAAGCAAAGGCAGTGAATACAGTTGCGCTATACAGCCACATCTTCAATATTAAATTTTGTAGGATATGACAGTTAAGGATAAACAATCTCATTACATCATTTCTTCAGATATTGACAGCGACCTTTTCATTTAACTTACTACAAATTTCAATCGATCAATTTATCTTTGTAACTATAAATTATTGCGAAAACTTTTTAATACATTCTTTGTCTTCCAGTCTTTTAATATCATTTTGTCACAGAGTGAATATGCAAAATCACTTAGTGATTTTCATTCCATTTCTGCAGTACATCGAAATATTGGAATCGATATTTGTCAAATTATTTTGTATTTCTAACTATTGAGGAAATGGTGTTCCGGTCGTGAACTATTGTAGAAAATGGTTATGTTTATCTTTCTTCAGAGGAATTACGGTCCAGCTCTACCATTCACTTATCCACAATGTCAGAGTCAAGGTAAAGTTTGAATTCTTTGAATTCAATTTCAATATTAAATTAGAATTAATCACAACAGTTATTTCATTTGATAAAAACTGTTGATAAAAGAGCAAAAATACCGCTGAATAAGCTTCAATTCATTTTCAATTGTGGATTCAAAATTTATCTTTGTGGATCAAATTTATCGGAACAAAAAAAAGAAGCATCCAAGGGTAACAGAGACCTTTCACTATTTTTGATCTCATGACGTAAATGACGTGTAGAATTTCATATTATCTGCTTGATTCGACGAATACTAACACGTATGCTAACTTCTCAAACAGGCACATCAATGAGAGCAAAAGTTCAAAATAATTATGAAATTACATACTATTGCACAAATACTAAGTAAAATACAAATTCCTTTCTATGGGTTTCAGTTGCTGGCCTGTTAGGCCTGGCAGGCGAAATGTGACATGAGGGGATGTTGAAATTATTACCGAATTTCAGCATATAATTTGTAAAATCTGAGAAGGAATGACGCAAGCGAAA
>UPTC01000524.1:0-35122 GCA_900537255.1 Acanthocheilonema viteae
AATCCGAATTATTTGATGGAAGGTACCTAAAAGTTCCAGAAAGTATATTTATAAAATTTATTATGAAATAAACAGGATGGAAAAAATAATTGCTGGTAATGATGATAAATAATAATTGCCAATCATTAATTTTTCATTTTTGTAAGAAATAAATATTTGAAAAATTAGGGATAGTATAATTTGTCAGAGAATGTTTGTTTAATCAACTTAGACTGTACCGTTTATAATTTGACGAAAAGCAAAAAAAATTTCCTTTTTTTTACGAACAATTAAAATCGATAAATAAATTGAATAGAAGAAAGTAAAATAATTTGATAGTTTTTAGAAAAACTTTATTTGATCATATTTAACGATGTATTGGTCAAGAGAGTTATTAATTATAATTAAGAGATCAATTAAAAATTAAATATTAACAATTTACTGAGCAAAATGAAACAAATATACGAATTTTTTGGCTATCAGTGTACTTTGCGACTTTCGATCAGCCATTCTATTAAAATCATTTCTTTTCTTTATGCTTTGCATAAAGAAATGTCCAAATTAAAATTCGTTTAACTGAATTAATATTTCGAATTTCTTTTAACAAACTATGTAATATATTTTTTGGCCTATTTAAAATTTTTAAGAAACACCAGAAATTGAAATTAATTTTTCGAAATCGTAACATTTGATAGAGATTTCGAGTATTATAAGTCTCAACAATAGCTTCCAAGTACCCAAAAGAAAAATGAATTACACAAGCAATGATTTATTAAAAAATTCTCAAACATTGATTTACACCATGTAATAAGCAAGAAATTTGTTTTTTTTTCATTTTTTAATAAAAAATTTCATATGAACTAAGTTTAGTTATCATGTGAAGTAGATTGCATAAAACAACGTAACGTAACTTTGAGTTTGATATCTTTAATATTCCTTTAAAAATTAACACTCGAATGTGTTAAGAGAAAGACAACAATCGAATTACATCAACAAAAAAGTCGGCAAAGTAAAAAGTGAAAGAAAGCGAACTGCCTAAATGATCGAAGTACAGTAATTGACGTGCATACGTGATGAAGACGTTAGACAATCACATTTGAAGTAATCTGTCATAAAGAGGCTTATAAAATATCATTTCATTTTTTATTCCTCCTAAATAAATTATGTAACATCGATAAAAAGGTTTGGTAAAGTTGAGAAGAAAAAAAGGATCGAACGGTCCAATTTCATGAAAAGGTATATCGTCTTTAGTACAAGTGAATAACTTCGTTATGGTTGGGTGTACCTGTGGGTGGGTCCATCGAACAGGTACCTACAAAAACCGGTAATAAATAAAATGGAACAATAAATTATAGATTAGTAAATATTATCAAGACTTTGCGATACGTATTTTTGAATTCTATAAGTTTTAATACTAATCATAAATTTAAAATGGAAAATTCTAAAATTTTAAAATTGTTTTTAAAGATTAAAAGATATAAAATCATGAAATAACATCGCAATGCCCACAGAATAAAACAAGCATTGTGAAAATACGTGGAATGATTTTTAATGGTTTACTTTTGTTCAAAAATGCTTTGTGGATGATAGCAAGATTTGTGACTGAAGCAAAATGAATTGTGATGTCAGATTCATTGAGAATGAGGATAAACTCTGTCGCATAAGTCATACAATAATATGCAAAATTAGCTATATTGTGAAGTCCAAAAACTAAATATTTTTTACTGTATGTAAAAAAAAAAACTAAATAGGAATTCAAGTGATGTTTCGAAAATAAACAAATAATATGCATTTATTTCTCCACTTTATTCTCAGTTTTTTCAGTCATCAATTAAATTACAAAAAAGAGAAGTATTAAAATCAATTGCCAATTACTAATTAACGAATAAATGTATTTAAAAGGAGAGAAGAAGAAAATCATTCTATTCTGTAGATTGATAATAATGATGAATTTTTTATTCTCCAATGACAGAATCTCAAAAATGTTAATTAGAAGTGTAAACGAGTAAAATAATCTGATCGACCAGTCTGATCCAAATAAAACTTAAAAGATTCAAAAAGTGTTGAATAACGAGCTCTCGTTGAAGGTAAAAATTTATCTGTCAGTTCGTTTGAAATAACTTTTTTGGCGGGTGAGAATTGTAAACAACGGAAGTTTCCAAACATGTTTCTTCAACTGTGCATAGTACACATCATTCAGTTCGGTTAAACCATTGTTTTCATATTGATCCGAAGAGAGTTTAAAATTTAAAATTATTAAATTGTTTTTTGGATGATTCATATGAAATAGTTGTTTTACGCGCATTCAATTTAAAAAATGTGTTTCAATGTGGGTTCGGAAAAAACTGCTTTTTTAAGTGCAGGAAAAAATATCTTAGAATCAAACGAGCTCATGGTTGTCCTTCAACCTTTGAACTGAACATAGATAGTACTGCTATAAAATAAATTAGCTTAAAAAAAGATGATTAAATTTCAAGTGTACATTTAATGGAAAGGAAAAAACTGATATCATTGCTCTTTTTTAATAAAGATGATGTTGTGTTATTAAACTAAAGCAAAACTGTTACAATATGTGATATTTTTAATAATCGAATTTGCAATAAAACGTTCAAAAAAATTTTATAAAGCAAAATTTATTCCATGAAAAATGTGTGTATTTGTGACTTTTCAATGTTGCAAAATATAATGGTTGCAGCGTTTTTCAAAATTTATTTCAATCAGTTTTAAACTATTCTGGGAAAAGGATCGTTTATTGATTTAAATAATTTAATCTTACAATTTAATGCAATCATAGATGAATTATTCGCAATGATTTGCACTAACAATAAAAATTCAATGTAATTTTTAGCCAAATGGATTAAAGAAAAATTTTAATTTCCACAGTAAAATTTGGTTGTTGCGTAATTTGAATATACGCGAACTTTGCTACTTTATTAGCAAATTTTTAACCTAAACAGAGCTGTGAGAGTAAAATGGGAAAATGCAAGTTTGATTAGATATGATATGTTACTGTGCTGCAGCGATAAATGTATCAACTTGTAAGGCATGACAAAAAAAAGTAATAGATTGATGCTCGCTGCTTGAAAAGATTTGACGGTATTTGAATATACTTTAGTAATAGCACACGAAGATCAGTTCATCTCAGATAATCCTAGCAGAAACTAATGTAAACGTTCTGGATTTATTTCATTACTTCTTCTTTTGAACTTCCCGCATAATTATTTTTCTTTTCTTTGAGAGACTAATTTACAAATATCTATTAATTTCCCCTTCCATGTTTTTAATCACAGTTATTTTCTTAATCAAATCTTTTTCAAACAAATGCTAATCAAATAAATCATTATCACTTCCATTTAGCAGTAAAAAGTATTTGTAGCAAAAATTGGACCTTTTATCATCATTTCTTTTTTGTTAATAAACTAATCAATGATACAAATGATGCAATTTATTCCGATACTCTTTCATGAAGAAATTTCGTTTCAATTTTATGATTAGAATTGAGATCTTCCGGCGACCCAAATGCCAAATAATTTTAATTTGGTTGAAGTAAGAAGAGGAGCAATTCCACACTGCTCTCTTCTCTCTTGCACCACCCAATACCTTATTTTTCCCTTTTTTTTCTTCTTTTTTAAATACAATGGACAAAATTTGTCATAAAGCAGAGCTAACAGAAAACTTTCGGGAAATTTTTAAAATCGGCATTTATTGTCGTTTTTTGTACATTAAATTAATTTAACAAAAATGGGCACTATTAGTCCACATCAGGAATATTCATATGATTTCCAAAACTGATTAATTAATGCTTTTCTTTTCTTATTTTTCATTAAGCGGTCGCAAATATTATCATGATTATCAGCTAGTTGGTATTATTGTGTGTTAGTGATAATTAAAAATATGAAATTGTCGTGATTATCAGTTATTTGATATAATGTATGCCATGGTGATGAAAATGACGTTTTTGTTTTGAAATAATAATTCATATTTTTTGTCATTAATTCTATGTTACAAAACCTGAAATATCATAAATTGTCCGGCAATACGCTATCAAAATTTTGAAAGAAAAAACGATCAAATAAATTGGAATAACAATCATTCTATAAATTTGATGAGATAAAATTTCGCTTCTTTATCAAATCTCTAACTTTATAATGTTAAACAGAACACGTAAGTTATCTTTATCACTATCATGCCATTACGCATAGGCAGCATTTTGTTAAGAGATTTTAACTAGTTTTAAATTTCATCATAGTTTATTTCAAATTTACAATCGTTATTCTAACTTTTTGAACACATTTGTATTCAAATTATTCGCTGAATTATGGTGTCAATCGGATTTGAATTTTAAAAAAAGGTGAAGAAAAAAGGGTGAGGAAGAAATCATTGATGGTATACGTTGCTCAAAGAGGGTGAAAGAAATTTTCTTCATTTGGCTCCTCCGTCGGGAAGGGTCACTTGTCCAATTGGCCTTGATGACAGCGACAACAGCGATCAACACAACAGCATCACCGTTTTATTATTTTCAAGGTTTAAGAATTGTGTGATCATAAATTCAACATTTGTTTTGTTATCATATTCAAATAGTTAGGGATTAACACTTGTATTTCTATCATTTGCTATCCATAAAATTCTTGAAATACACCTTTACAAAGTTTAAAAGTATGTCATAACGCTGTTTATTTTTAGGATGTGGTAGATTAAAACTTTGACAATGCAATTAAATGATAAATTTACTTTAATGTAAACAAAGAAAACTATCTCATTTTTTGAAATGAACAACTTTATGAAACAACTTCCGAAATGAACAACTTCCTGTCAAACTCTCTTCAGTTTCCTCCGTTTCGGAAATATTTTGAGGTACAAAATGAAAATTTCTTCTGCAAAGCTGTTATCTATCAGCAAAATTCTATTTCAAATCATTTTTAACAGCTGATGGTAATGGATATTTTTTCTGGATTCTTTTAAATTTTCCGAAAATATATTTTGTTATAGTTTTACATTATCTGACTGAATCAAATTTTGTTTTTTGCCTCATTTTATTTCCGATAGTACAATGCCTTAATGATATTTTTGTATTATCAGCATCTAATTAATACTAATTATCTAATATTTTCTTTCCTGTACACGATAGTTGTTTATAATAATTAAAAGCAAAATTCAAATTGAAAATATATAAAAGCGAGGTGATTGTGAAGTTTGATACCGTTCAGTTTTCTTATCCGTTACTTCAAAATGAAGTGATTTCTGTACATCACAAAGAATATGTTTTTTAATTTAATTATATTTTTTGTTAAAGTAATATTAGTCAATGTTCCTTTACAAATTCTTTGCCCTCTCAAATCACAGAGATAATTAATCAATCAATAATAAACGTCATCACTTTTGTTTTAATTGTTTCTTATTGATATTGGATGAGTTATTTGTGACATTTCGTTTTTCCCTTCTTCATTTCTTTTCTGCGGTAATCCTTGCGCATCACAACGACTGGAATCATTTGTTGTTGTTGTTGTTGTTGAAAGCAATTTCAACTCAGATCCATTAGAATCCTTCAACTTTTATGAACCCATCCATCCATACCAAATTATTCTATTTTGGGTGGAAAAAGAATGCAAAGAATTGTTTTTTCATTTCTGTGTTACGGGAACAAAACCATTTCAACCATTTAAATACAAATTTTTTACCATCTTCATTCGTCCCGTTTATTTGTGACTGTTTAAATTTTCTTTTCCTTTTTTATTTTTTACTCAAAATAAATTTTGTTTGAATTATTTCATTATAATCCTAAATTTTGGCCAATAATTTCCGCAAATAACAAACGGCTCTTTTTTTTGAAATTTCTTTTTCGTTTTAGTAGTTTCAGTTTCTCTTTCTCTTATTTCACATCGGTATCATGAAAATTATTTTACGATAAGATTTGAAGTGTAATAAAATATGTTTAAGGTTATTCAAATATGGTACAATCTGAAAAAGGCCGTAATTGACAAAAGTATAATAGGATAGTCGGAATTCACGACGCGGATGATATCATCAGAATTATTCAACCTTATAATATTACTGCTGCTATTCCATTCATACATTCCAATGTCATCGTCGATGCCTGAAGTGGCGGAGGAGATGTAAAACGGAAACAAACCGTTGTATCCTTCATTAAACTGCAAAAGTAATGAAAATAGAAGGAGAGGAGAGGGGGAGGAAGGAGAAGAGAGAGAGAAGGATGAAGAGGCGGACGATGAGAAGAGAGTGAGTTGGAGGACAATCCGATCCCCTCCTCTTCGGCACTCCTTCGCCTCCCCGCTCATTCTCCACTCCCCGCCCTATCATCTTTATCATATCATTCTCACTGATAGCAAAGGTACCGAATAAATGGGAAGAGATTTTGTAATACTTTTCATCCAATCTCTCCTAACATACTTCCAGTGAGTAAAATGAATAAGTTTAGTTTAATTAATTTAATTAATGCGAGAAAAAACAGAGAAGAATTGGCACATAGTAATTGGATTCTCTTTTTTGTAGTATTTATTAAATTACTTGATTAAGAGTAATTCTCCACTCATTACTTAATTTATTATCAAACTTAAACAATGAGATTTTTTGTCTTGCTACTTAAAAGAGAAAGAGGAAAATAGAAAATTCTGGTTAATAAATTCAAAGAGCTTCTACTGTTGCTTCTTAGTTGCATTTACTTTCGGGTAATATTTTATGATTCAATTTTTGTCTAATAAATCGTAACATTCATAAAATTTTTTTTCTTTAACATTCATAAAGTTTGATCTTAAAGAATGATTACTATAATTTACCGACAATAAATGAAATTATTCCAAATTCTTTGAACAAATTTGAACTGATCAACAAATTTCAATGCACAAGCTTATCAACTTTAGTGGATCATTATCAATAAATGGTACAAAATTGAATCTCATTAATTAAAATTTATCAAACAAAATGATCACATTCTACTATTTATTTTGTTCCATTAAATCGTATTTGACCCTTTTCCTGGTTGATCGAAAAATCCCTCATATTTCAGTGTTTCACTTTCAGATCATCACCATCATTATCATTTAACCTTCTTCTTTCTCTTTGCCCAATAAAATTTTCCTTACAGCGGCAATACCTATAAATTTGCCAACACGCAACTGATATTATTTGTTCTTCCGGTAATACGAAATTAGCAGTGAAAATTTTTCAATTATTTCCCTTCTTTTTTTCTTTCCTTCTTCTTCTCCTCTCCCCCACTTCTTCTCTCTCTCTTTCTCTCCCTTTCTCGTCCCCTCATTTTGTTTTTTCCTGATTTTATATTCTGATATATATACCGCATGCATCCTTTCTCTCTTCATTTTCACTTCCTTCTTTGGATATTTTTCTTTGCGTGTGGTAAATCCTGAAATTAATATCATTCCTCCTTCCGCGTCCATCCCGATGTGAAATTCTTGCAGCTTCCAAAACATTTGCTATTTCTCGGCATCTTTGTTTTAATTCCATTTCATTTCACACACGTGTGTCTGTGTGTGCACCGATATACTTTTTCCTTCAATATTATGCTGATACCATTGTTCTTGACATGTATTAGTGGAATATGTAATCATCTGTGATTATTGGAATGATGAATTTTAGCTAAATCGATAGGTCATTTTGTTTATAGTCCTAAAACTTTTTGCATCATAATTTGTTAAATTAAACTAATCATAATTTCCTCCTCTTTCTGAATTAAATTCGCTAATGTTATGAAGTGTAAATCATTATGCATTTTATTTTATAATTATTAGTTCAATTAATTTTCAAAAAATATGTATATTTTACTAAAAATTATTATTAAACAATCCGCGTGAATTTACCGTAGTTGTCATACATTTGAATAGATTTGCATTCCAATACTGATTTAGTTTTCCAGTCGATTGGGTTGGCGTAAAAAATTAAAATGTGAAAAGTCACACATCGAAGAGAAATACATTTTGAATGGTTTCGTTGATTGAACAAAAAAAATTTAGAAAAACAGGAAGAAAAAGTAATGATATGGGAAGTCTAAAATAATGGAGTAATTCTGATTTAGTTGAATGGGAAGGGAAGAATCGTCGACCTTCAGTGACCGCAGTGGACTGTAAAAAATATGCATCAGTCGTCTTGTTTGACTCACTCTAGGACGTTTGACCTTTGACCGATCTCTATGCAATAATGGAACATTTGTCTTTTGTTAATAAATGCTTGTTATCTTTAAATTGTAGAAGATCTAATTTATTAATATATACAAAACTGAGAACAAAATTCCTTCTCATCTTGCTTTTTTTGAATTTTAAATTAAACCAATATAGTATAATAGTTTTATGATATAATTCCAATCAAAAATTAAGATATATTCTGATTCACTTTCCGAATCAGTCAGTTCTATTGTGACTACTTGAAAATTTCCATTTTTCCACAGATAGAATTCGATCTGATAATATCAACAATGATTAAACGTAGTACAAAATGAATCATATTGAAAGTATTTCGGGTGATGCTATCTGTCACAATATCCGCCTTAACCGATAACTTCAAATAGGACCGTTTGACAGTCCATGTTACGATGGTTTTTTTTAAAAAAGAATTGTTAAATATATTGATGAGGGCAAAAAAGTTTTTTCTATTACTCAGCTAATTATTATCTATTCTAATTTTTCCATTTCAAATTCATCGCTCGAATTTATTCCCTTTTGCAATTTCTGATATATTAAAATTATATTCATTTTAGGAAGGAGTATGATATGGATACTACCATTGCTACCATTAGCCACAGCATATATCAGGCTAACATATCCACCAACTCGTTATCCATTCTTCAATTATTCCATCGAAAGCGGGAAGAGCCACAAACTGTGCAGCGTGCCTAAAAATCCAAAAGGTTAATTATGTTTTTTTCATCTTGCTATTTAAAAATTTAAAATAAGTCAGTCAGTTGAACAATTCATTTCCTTTTTTCCGGCATTTAATAAATTCGTATATTACCGAACTCTTTTTGGAATTTTCAAATTTTAAGCTTTTTTTTTTGCAAGGACAAGCTAATAGAAAAATACTAATAGTATTCTGAAAGTAATAAATAGAAAAAAGAGGTAAAGATGAGTTAAATAGGATCGAAATAATTCCAAAATCTTTCGTGAAAAAAATGCCCTTTATATTATTATCAATTACTTTTTTTACTTCCATTACATCAATTTTAAAATTGAATTCAGGTAATAAATGAGAAAATTAAAAAGGAATCATCTATAAGATGAACAAAATAGTTCTTTCGTTAAATTTTTGCAAAATTTTTTAAAATGATTGTTTACCTCGTCCTCATTTCACACCTCATGAAATTCTTAATTTTTTCTCCCAGTGTTATTTATGCATTGTAACTTTTTGATGTATGAAAAACCAGTACTAATTAAAAATTACCATTGCATACTGATTGGAATGGAATTACAGTGAGAGCAATTAACAATTTCAAAATCAGAGTTAATCAAAGTCATTGAGTGAAAAACTCTAGCATAATATTTTTTACGAGGAAAAGGAAATAACAGTTGAAAGTTCTCGAAGATTCAAAAAATTCACAATTTTGAATCTTTATAAAATTTTTCAGAATAATTTTGTTAACAAACTTCTTCGTAGTGACTTTTTTAATTTGGTTACCTTACAAAACGATTGCAACAAATCTCAGATGTGCACTTTTTTGAAAAGTGAATCGAAATTAAATAATCCCAGATATTCCAATATTTCAAATTATTTCACTGAATAGATAATTTCATATGAGAATGTTTTTTGAAATGATAAATATTAAGAAATTTATACATGTGTGAAAGAAAAAAAGATAATACTTCCATCATTTTCACTCATTTTTTTGCAATTTCATCAAAAAAACTGAAGTCGATTGTATATTTTGATTGAGACCATGTTTTTTCTTCGATCTAAGCATAAATTGAAATTTGCAAATTGGCGTGTAATGAAGGAAATCCTCTTTTTCCTTTAAAAAAATGCCTTAAAATTTCAAGCATTTTGTTGAAAATTCATATATGAATGACCTTCAGTTGAATAAAACAAGATCTAAGGGCATGCATGAGATACGATATATTTCGTAGATAAAAAGTTAAAAGGATAAGAAAAGTTCAGTCACTCACTAAAAATCATAAAAATGTCTCATGTCACATATCGTCATCATTATCATCATCATTAACAACAGTGTTATGTGTTATTATAACGGGACTAATAATTTCCAATGACAAATGCATTTCATTTTTTTTTAACATCGGGAAAATGCAATACAAACATAATAAATGAAGAAAAATTCTTCTTGTAAAAAAATTATTGCAATATTGTTTGAACAATAATTTTTATCCTAATTATTTTTTCCAGTCATTTAAGAAGAACAAATTTATACACAAACATTAAAAATGTCCAAGTAGTGATATTATAATGACTAATTCACTCTCCTAATAACTATGAACTGTTGCTGGAATAAAAAATTGCTATCCTAATAGCAGTACTTCTTATCATTGATAGAAATAGCAATCAATTAATTTGGACAGCGGTAGTTTATAAAAAGGTACTGATTTCATCAGCATAATTAAGACTATTTAATCTTTTTAATGTATTCATTTTTGATTGATTCCTCCAAACAAATATTTGTTAAGCATACGAATATTTGCTATATTAAATGAAGTAATTAATTTTTTTTCATGAAATTCAAATTGATATTATATTTATTGATTCCGTGTTATAGGTGCTGTAACGTGGCTACGATCCGGTGAAGATGTTAATATCACTTGGTTTCAGTCAGTATCTGATAATGTACGATTTCGCTTGTTCATCAAATATTTTCCTTTTAGTTTGAATGAAATTTGACATCCATGAAAAGAATTCGACTGCTCACTCTTTTTGTTTCTTTTTCTTTTTGCAAATAGACAATTTAAATGATTAGATGAAAAGAACCAATTCAAATTATCATCATTGTTTAAGATTAAATTTAAGGGAAGTTTGAAATTAGAGTTATTGAACGAAATGGATCAAATAATTGCAGTTTTGTCACCAATTACAAGTGTTAACAACAATGACAGAACTTTGTAATTTTTACTTTTGTACATTTAACAAAATTTTCAAAACAATAATCGACAAAAAATATCAATTTTTCCTTCTTTTCAAATGAATGGGTAAGAATTTATTCAGCAAATAAAAATTTCATATTCAATATTCTTTTGATATCCCATTTGTAACATTGATATTTTTCGGTAAATTTTGTTAAATAATTTACATTTTACACACATGATTTACATTTAGTGGGTTCCTTCTCCTCGTTGCATATGCATAAAAACATATTATCCATGCAAATTTTATTGTTGTATCAGGAAAACGTCAGCAACAATAATGTTACCGAAAAATTACGAATGTTACAATTGTGTGATACGAATTATCCTGCAGGATGCTGAAACCGGAAAGAATTATTCGTCTCATTATTCATGCGCTGATGTGAATATCGTTAATGGTAAGTACCAATTCCTCATCCTTTCTTCTGATGTTGAGCTATTCAAGCAAGTCACAGTTTCATAAACTAATAGAACAATTCAATTTAAAGATTTCTATTTTGTTACTTAAAAATGGCACAAAGCAAGAAAAAGTCTTCCCATACATGAAGAAGAATTGCAACTAATTGAAATTTACATGTATTAAAAAAGTGACCTATGCAACTAACAAACATTTTCAAAATGTTACGTCCTTCCAAGCAAAAAAGCTTTTTTTCTGTTTTTTCCGAACTTTAAATTAGAGAATAGAATTTTTTCTTTTTGCTTTCTTCAAAGAAGACCTCAAAAAGTAAGATTTAAAAGCATAAGGATGAACGATAATCGAGGAGAAATGCGATCATATATTGATTAGAAAATTTTCACGCCAGCTGTTTTTTCTTGATTTCATAAATTTGTATTCCAAATTTTATTTCTATGTTCTTCTTTTTTGAATATGTGATTATTTTATCTAATGTCAAGAGTGAATAATTTCAGTAACTTTTTTCGATTCAAAAAGAAATGAAGAATAATTTATTCAGTGACATTAAATTCTAACCAAGGTGCGAAATTTGCAATTTTAATTTTATTTAAATTTTAGAAATCCCAGATGGCGATACATGTCTGGGCAATGGAAAGAGGAAGCACGGAATATGTGAATGCGATTTGCACTCATCCGGTGACAACTGCCAATATCACGGTATTGTAATGCATCAATTTCATTTTCTCATCTTTTAATATCCACTTTAAATATTTAACATCAATCAATTTGGATAAATTTGCGACAATTTTAATAGCACTACTTTGAAATAGCAAAATTTTACTATAACGGTTAATCGAAAAACTTTTGCAACAATTTGTTACATAAATAATGGAACAGTTTAATAATTATTTAGTACAGTTCTAAAATTTAAATAAAATTAGGATGGCAAATTTCGCACCTTAGTTAGAATTTAATGTCACTGAATAAATTTTATTCATTTCTTTTTGAATCGAAAAAAGTTACTGAAATTATTCAATTTTGACATTAAATAAAATAATCACATATCCAAAAATATTAGATAAAATAATCGCATATTTTTGTAAGTTTCAAATCTTTTGCAACAACAAAATTGCGAAGATATTGAATTCAAGTTTTTCGTTTATTGACATCATACTGCAGAAGTGATTTTAAAGAGTTAATAACTTAAAAAAGTCGAAATGATTAATCACTAAAAATGCATTGACTTGTCGCAAAAATACGCTAGTTAATCGGAATTCTTTTTAACCCGATAAATTTGCAAATTTTTTTGCAACTATAAAATTTGAGTTATTTCATTATTCATACAGTGATAAAGAAATGATCATGATGAGCTAATTCATTACTTTAAAAAATTGGAATAATTGCTATTTATTATTTGAGCGAATATTATCAGATTATTCATAATATTATGACAATATGATTGGTATATTACAATAATATCACTCTCATATTTTATGAAGCAATTAATGACCTCCTTTTGACTGTATTTTGTTAATTTGACATTTTATCTGTTCAACGAACAAGTATCATATTTAATTAGTCAACTTTTTGTATCATCTTAGTATTACATAGCATAACATTTAATTAATTAATTAGTCAGTCTCTTTCCAACCCTTTGATCACGACGTCATTAAATAATTTTATAATTTACTTACAAAAGTAAATTATGAAAATAATTCAATTTTGGCATGTAAGTGAAATTATTCCGTTCTAATTTAATTTAAAACTTTTATTAAAGTATCAAATATCATATAATTAGCAATATGTTATGTCTTATAAATTTCGTTTAATTTATAATAGTTTCTGTTGTATTACTGGAACTACTATCCCTTATTTAAAGCAAGAGCATTTTTTCATCTCTCCACCTAATTATTTGCAATACATTAATTTTTTGGAATGATTAAATATTTTAAAAGTTTCTTAAAACCTTTAAACTTAAAAAATTTAAAATTTAAAAGAAGAACTTTGGTATTATTTCATTCAAATTACCTTAATTCAATCGGATTTACAGATATTTGTAGTAGGATCAGGGATTTTTTCATCCAATTAATTACTTAAACTGATTAGTAAGATACGATTGCAGATGAATGTACAAATGACAGTGATTGTAACAGTCATGGAAGATGTGTTCCACTCTCGAACGGTGCATTAACGATGAAGCAATGCTTCTGTCAACGAGGCTATTTCGGAACAATGTGTCAACATGGTTTGTTTTATGAGTTACAGTAACCCGGATGAATCCAGACGATTTTTCATGCAGCCATTTTCCGTTTTTATACATTTTTTTACAGAAAATATATTGCGTAAGAAATTTTCTATAAATAGAAATAACTCAGGTTGATTTGGTCGACAAAGTATAATATTACAATATCATTTATATTAAAGTCATTGTAAAATTTGTTCAGTTTAAGGCATTTTATCCCTCTATGAATGTTTGAAATAAAAGACCTGAAATGTCTGTATTTGAGACCTAACTCGAAACGTGGACAGTCCGTGAGATACCGCTACTTATTAAGAGTTGGACCATACCGGTTCCTGCAGTCCAATAAATATTTTGAGTGATATCGGGAACCTAGCCAATTAATATGGTCAATTTCCATCGTCCATCCTCCATTACCACCGTTGATGTTTCAAAATAATTCATGAGATATGATTTTAAAATCCTTAATTAATTCAAAAATAATTAATTTGTTGCTTACAGAAAGTCAGTGATCAGCAATGAAAATTTCATCATGTAATGTAAAAATTTTATAAGCAATATTCTGTGAATTATTCTTGAAATTGAAGCATAGAATTTCAATAATTTTCGATTATCTTCATTCTTATAAGGAAAAGTATATTTCATAGCCAATGCAATATTCTAATTTCACTATTATTGAGAACGAGTATCTCAGTAATAATATAATATTAAAATATTTGTCCGTTATAATTAAATTTCAATAGATAAAACAAAAAGGAATTACAAATTTTATATAATACATGAAATGTACAACAAAATTTCCGTAATTCAAATCATTCAATTTTTTATTTTAGATGAAATATTCAATTGATAATTGAATATGTTTTTAGTATCACAGAGTTTTACTGATGATTCGGAATTCCTTCCATCATTATATCACATGCACGAAGTCGGACAAGACAATGATAAAATTTATTGGAGGATATTGCAGGTTAGACATATCTTAACACAAACCATCATTTAAATTAGTGAAAATTGACCCTGTCGATAGCATACAAGCATTATTTGTAAAACGTATTGAACTGTAAACAGTCCGTTGGATTAAACGATCCTATGATAACGTTAGACTATACATGCAAAAATGTTGTACAGCAAATCCGTAGAAGTAATTCATATTTTCGATACCACTCTTTTATTGTGTTTCAGTAATTCGATTTTGTTGTTTTGTACGAACTAAAATATAGATTGAACTGTTCACTGTATATTTAAGTTCGTATGAAACAATAAAATCGAATCACTAAAATTATAAATCAATTATCACTTTTTTAACCATAACAATGATGTATTATGTTGTCTTTTAATGATAATGGCATTTATTTTCAAAATTTTTTTTTTGTTTACTGTCAATTTTTTGTAACATGAGTAAAAATGAATCTTATTAGGAATAATACAAATTAATTTGAAATAATGTTGGGAGGATTTTATAGTTTATACTTCAATCATTCATAAAGAGATTCTTTCTTTTTTTGGAATAATTTAATAAATTTTTAATGTTCCAAAATTTTCCATTTGTAAAAATATCCGGTTTTATTCTGTTTTTATTTAATTTTTTATATTTTTAAAACAAAAAACAAACCACTCCTGTTGTATCCATCTTAAAATGTACATTATCTTAGACAAACCATTTAGGTTAGTAATACATGAATAATTTGCAATATTTGGTGTTCCCGCATGACTAAATTTCAGTCATCAATTTTATTCCTTTTCTATTTCTAGATCGTTTGCATTTTTGAATGGAATGATTTATCTTTAGACAATTGAATTTTTCATTTCCTTTCAGATATCAAAATATAATTTCTCGATATTTTTGCTGACATTCTTTTCCCCATTCAATAAACATCAGTTCAAATCAAATTATATTTAGATAAAAAAGACTTATCTATAAGATGAAATGATTAAATTGGAAACAGTATAAAGGAGGAGTGATTTGCTACATGAATGTGCCAGCGGTAGTGGTGGTGTTGAGCAGTTTGTTATTTGCAACGGCTGAATTGAAGGAATGGGAAACCTTGACCGATATATCAATGCAGCCTACATTGCTTATCCTTTCTACCTTCCGTTCCTATCTTTCTCGACACACAACAATTCGTCCCTCTTCCTATCGTTCTATATTGTCATCGTCCCATTGTCAACAATATTAAGGAATGGTTCATTGTTTGAAATTAATCAACCGTGAAATTAACGTAATTCAGTTCAAAATAATACGATAAAAAAGCTTCCAATGATAACATATTTCATATAATAGTATGAATTTCAATGAAAAACATATGAATACAGTCTCATATAGAAATAAATAAATATGTTAAATAAAACAAAATTATGTATCATGCAGATTTTTCTAATTATAATTTTGAATGCTTATTTTAAGCTATTAATAATATTAGAAACATTTGATCACGAATGAATGGCAATCATTCCCAATTTTAATTTACATTTTCATATGTTTCAAAATTCTGGAAGACTTCGTCCTTTTATTTATACTTTTAAACTCGGATTTGAAAAAAATTCTAATTTGTGAGTTTAAAAATCAAAAATCTACACTGAATAGATATTTTTAATCCGTAATATCAATAGTATATAATGATGCGTCAGAAATAAATAAAATAAAACAGTTGGAAATTATTATTTGAAACAACATTGTTTAAATTTTCAAATATTATTTTGAATAGTGACTTAATTAGTGACTCTAACAAATTGGAAGAGTTTTTGAAATTAAATGATAAAAGATGTCATAGTTCAACTTCTACTACTTTCTTTTTAGGACGAAATTGAATTTGTATTAAAATTCAAAACTAAATCTTGGATTGGTATTGGTTGGAAACCAAAAAGCTCCGATGAGTACTGTCCCTCATCGCAGAACTTTACAAGTTCAGGGGAGAAATTTTGGCAGGATTTGATGACCACATCATCGTCATGGTGGACATCTCAAACATCTACCAATAAACAAAATAAAACTGTTGCAAATGAAGTGCTTCCTTCTGAATCGATCAGCAATAATCGTTCTTCAGATACTCACGGTGTTAAAATTGAAAGTGAGATTTTGAATTTGAAAAAATTGCTAGAAAAATAAATTTTCAAAATTCCCTAGAATTCGGAATTTGAAGTGACGATATATCTTAGTACTGCAACAAAATCATGCAATTATTGATTGATTACAGAAATTTGTAATGAAAATGAAGAATTTTCTCACTGTCCGGAATTTACTCGCCAGTGTGAAGCATCTTGCGACTGGACAAAATTCCCGGAAACAATTCCAAATTGTCCACGGACTTGCGGTACACCAAAGTGCATCTGTAAAGAAGGTTTTGTCCGGTCAGCAAATGATAATAATACCTGTGTTCCGTTTCATTTCTGTTCTGATGAGGTAAGCAGTGGAGAATATAAATCTGATTTTTCCGATATTTCTCTTTCTCGCCTTTTGTTTTCCGTTTTTAACTTTGTGAAATATTAGCAGATTTAAATTTACTTTAAGAAAGATGATATCGCTCATTTTATTCATTTAAAACAGGCTGAAATAGAATGTCCAATTAATTCAACCTGGGCGAAATGTGGTATTGCTTGCGAACCGACATGTGAAAATATGTATGACACAACGCCATGTCCAGCAAGTTGTGAGGAACCGGCCTGTACATGCGCTGATAATTATGTAAGATACGGGGGAAACTGTATCTTTTGGGGAGATTGTCCAAGTGGGTATTATCGTTATTGTTATCTTCGAGTTAAAATAACAAATATCTTTGAAATATTTTTGATTAATTTTTTTAGAGCATCGTGCTAAATGCCAAGTTTCAGTTGAAGTTTCGAGGATAGTAAAATGGAAAGGATCGGAAACAATGCTTATTTCAGATCTTGAGGAACGCTTTGCGTCCGATTCTCCCACCTCAGTACCAATGAAGACAACTACAGAAGGTTCCGTTCAAGTGGAATTTACTCCTGGTAATAGCAGTAACCAGTCGGAAACAACAACCCTAACAGCAATAGCAATACCTGCGGAAACTAAAACAGTATCCGGTAGCTTAGCTTGTGGCATCAATGAAACAATTAACGAATGTGGTCGAGCCTGTGAAACAAATTGTAATAATGTAGGTCTAACGTAATAATTTTTAACACTGATATTTCTAATTCCAGAATTGTACAGTTCAGAGATATTATTGAACGCTGAACGGTCGATATTAGGAACTAATTCGGCCGATCTAAAATCATAATTTGATGTGACCGTTAGAATCAATTCCTTTCACACTGTTACTTTCTATCAACAAGCAAACCAGAATTTAATGGAAGAAAAAAGGGAATAGAGTGTAATTTAGGGCAATTTTAACAAGCTGATAGGTTTTAGGCGTGCACTTTTGCTATGTTATTTAAAATTAATTTTTGCTGTTCCGTTTCAAAAAAATTAATTCAGGTTACTTAATAAATTACAGGTTTATTCTCGGGAAAAATGCACTCAGTGTTATCGACCTGCATGTGCATGCATTTATGGTTATGCACGAATTGATGATCGATGTATTTATTGGGCTGATTGCCCGCACGGAAGTAAATATTTTTGCTGCTTCTTTGTTGAATTTATTTATATTCGTTAAAACAATGAATAAAATGTGAAATGAAGGAAGTTTGAATGCAAAACTTTTAACGAAAAGCTTTTTACTAAAAAATTTCGAGATTTCCCAACAAACTTAAGTTTTTATTGATTAATCGGCTTTTTTTAGATCGCCGTTTACCACACGACCGACAACACACTTCTTCATCAATATTGCAACCACCAAAAACATCAGCGACCAGTGCTGCAAGTGGAACAGAGTCGGTCAATTCATCTCTTAAGCTATCAAATGAAATAAGTGAATTGAATTTGGCGGATGCTGAAGCTTTTATAAATGTTGCAAACGTCGAATCACAAAATAATATATCAAATGCCGGATTTGCGTCTTTATTGGAATCCGGTACTATTATTTACTTATTCATTCATAATTCAAAGCTTTCCGTCTTTCAACCGGTTGAAATTGATGGGTGCATTGAAAGATTTTAACATTTAACCTTAATAAACTTGGTTGTCATAATTTTTCTCTAAATCTAGATTTCTTGACATATTAATATTCAAATTTTCTTTCCAACTCTTAATGCTTAGAAGTTGACGGTGATGTCTGCTACGGTGATTGGCGTTGGCCTCCCGGATGTCGTGACTGTGATTATCGCATTTCATGGAATTATTTGGATGACACTGATGAGATTGAATTTTCGATCGAAACACGTGCACCTTCAAATTGGTGGACAGGTGTTGGTTTTTCGCCCACCGGAACAATGGTAACTTTTCATTATCGTCTTTATCCACCGATATTTAATCTAATAATGCACCAATTCCTTTTACTTGTCACTATCAGAGACTGATGTTAAAAATTATGAGATGTTAGAAGTTTTTAATTTTGACTCGAATATTTTAGCAGTTTTGTGGGGTAAGAAAAACTGGAACTTTATTCTTTATTTGTGATAGAAATCATTAAATTGTAACTGCGCTGGAAGATTTTTTAGGTAGAAGCTGATATTATTATTGTAAAAAGTCGAAATGGTGAATTATCACTGCATGATATGTATAGCACGGAATATGGCGTGCCACGTGAAGACAGTAAACAAGACGTCTATACGCCGACTGTGATCGGAACACATGTTAATGGCGTATTAAGGGTACAATTTACCCGAAAACGTGACACCGGCGATCGAAAAGCTGATCACCATTTCTCGGAAACTAATTGTTACAAATTTCTATTTCCCGTTTCTGGTGGACGATTAGAACCGGTCTGTCCTTTTGTTTGCTTTTTAAGTCATGCATGCAAGGAAATAATTTTGTTCATAATTTCATTCATTTGTTCGTAAGGACATTGCAACACCAAACGTTTGCTTTACTTAGGAGGAAATCAAATAGATAAGTGACCTTCGAAATTCCTTTACGCTTAAAATGTTTCAACATATTAATGAAATATTCTGCAGACAAATATGAGAAATATTAATAAATATTAAAAAATATAAAATATGAGAAATATGAAAAATCATTTGGTCAAGATCGAAATTGAACTTCATTGATGTCAACCCTTCACAGTTCATTATTAATCACTAAAAAATCGAAATTTAAAAAAAAATTTTTTTGATCAAAATAAGAAATTTTTTTTATGTAATAATTTTTTAGAACGGCCAATTATCGAAGCACATTAGTATACCACACGTGTCAGAGAATAAAATTTGCATACAAAGTTGTGTTGCCCCACAGAATCTTCAGAGTAAGATTTTTTCTTTTATTTATAACTTCTAATGGTAATTGTAGATTTCGTTGAGTTTCATTTTACATTTAATTATTTTTTAGCCAAAGTGTTAAACATTTAAATATGAAATTATCATTATAATGGAAATTTTTTTTCATAGTTTCGTAGCACGCTTAGATGAAAAATTGTAAAGGAATTGATGCAAAAAGTTAAATTGTATCCAACTGAAACATAATTTTAGCTACAAGTTCATGCGAAACCGAATATCGTTATCCGGCTGGTTGCAGTGATGCTGCATGTGATTATATTGCGAAATGGGAATACAGTATGGCTAGGAAAGATGTAAAATTCGAAATTTCGTCGAAGGAGTTGGGTCGTTGGACCGGAATTGGTTTCTCACGAGATGGGCAAATGGCAAGCTCGGATATATATACTGGTTGGGTGTTTGAAGGAAAAGCATATGTTACGGATCGTTTTGCATACGGTCGTCAACTTCCAGCAATTGATCCGGCCGATCGTCAAGATATTTACGAAATTAGTGGCAAAGCAGAAGATGATATTCAGGTTTGTCTATTTATTTTTTATTTGCAGTCTCAATGAATTAATAAAAATATTTAAGGAAATATTCCAAAAATTATTTCTATTCATTTGCAGACAATAACATTTCGTCGAAAGGTACTTCCAGCTGATACAATTACTGATTTTCCACTCAATGTGTGCTATTATTTCCTGTTCCCAGTTGGTGGCGGACGAGTTCTAGCACGGAAAAGCCAAGATTTCCAGAATGCCAAAACACCGATCGGTTATCATGACCTTTATCAGCCCAAAGTTTCGCGTACAAAAATTTGCATTTGTGACCAGGTAGTACTTACTTAAATTATCTAGTTTCTGTGATACAATGTTATCTGAACTTAATATTTGTCAGGATTTGAAGAACTCCCATTAGTTTCTTCTCTATTCTTTTCTATTAGGAGGTGAGTAAAAGTAAGAGTTAAGGGTTAAAGGTTATAAAGGGAGAATTGAAAAAGTTGAGCAAGAAAAAGTATTCGAGATCACATTCGTAATTTACATTCAAAAGCGGCACACACAAAGGTTGGAATGCAAAAGTGTTGAGAAAGATGGAAAATGATGAGAGAGCAATCGTTTGATAGTTGGTATTTTGAAGGCATTAAAATGTGCTAATTGGGAAATTCATTTGTGATAAGCCGTGCTGGAAAAGCAACTACAGCTGATGAAATTACAGAAAGATTTGAATTCTTCGGAATCATACTTTGATGAATTAATCTTTGAAAGAAGAGAGGTGATAGAATGTAACAGGAAAGTTAGTTTATTATGAAGTGTGATTTCATTGCTCAGTAATCATTAACGTTATGGATGAGCTAACGAAGGCTATGGAAAACAATTTGAATGAAATCGAATGAAATAATTGAAAATTTGGTAGAACGGTGTTTCAATTGCTTCCGATGATGGACCACCAGCAGTTCGGAATCGTCGTCGAATAAATCAAAAGGATGTGTCGTTTCGTCTAAAGCGACAGTCGCAAGATCCGTTCGAAGTTCAAATCGATCATTTCGCAGGAATCGATAAAGGTATGCATTATTGGCACCATATTAGCCTCTATCTGAATAACTTGAGAATCGAAATATGATATGGACATAAGTCTCCAGTATTGAAATCATAAGTTCATAATAAAAACAGTTTGATAGCCGAGAAACACAAAAAATAACTCTATCATATGACTAACTAAAAAATATAACATGAGAATAATAATTATGAATATAATAACAACAAAACACATAGAGATTACTAGGAATAGGAAAAACATAATTTTGCAAATAAATTATTAGCTTAAAAAAACCTTCTGTTTGGAAAAAAGCCAAAAAAATTATAATAACTATTGTCTCACCGAACCAAGATTCTTAAATTAAACTAATATAACAAGCAGTTAAGTTATATTGAATAAAAACATGGGAACTAAAGTTAAAAAGATATAACTTTGCAAAAAAACAAAAGAAGCTCAATAGGAAAAATAAAATAAAAGAATAAAAAACACAAAAATCCAACAGAGTAAACATCAAAAAATGACCAATCAACAAAATAATACTAATAGGGGAAGTCAAAGCAACTCTACTTTCCTTTGTTGCAAATTTAAGTGCAGTATTTTGAGGTAAATTGAAATGAAATGCTAATGTTACAAAGGGTGCAAAAGGTAGATATTAGGTTCAAGGAAGAAAAAATTGGTATTTTTGATTCAAGAGATTCGTTGAAAAGTAGCCATTTATCAGCTGAAATCAGACAACTTATATTGCTGATACAGCTTCAACGATGGCGACTCAGTCAATCATTCGGTAATTGAAGAAAGTAATATCCCTTCGTCAAGTAATATTTTTTAACTAACTCTGTCGTATATTACAGTGAATGCATCGATTCCGTCAGAAATGATGGAAGTGAAGTCAGAATCGGCACCGGAGCGATCAGCTCACCTTCCTATCAATACAACTACTCTTGTAGATATACCTAAACCGGAATCTGAACTATGGACTGCATCCGCAGCAGATGAACCGGAACGAAAACCAATTCAGCAGCGATTGAAGGAAGAGGAAAAGAAAAATGGTAAATTTTGTATTGGTTGTTAGAGATTTTTAAATTGAAATTATTAGCACAGTAGAAATGAATGAAATTTGTAGCGGAACATTCAATGGATTGTCTTGATATGGTGATAGGAGTGATGGTTGATGGCATGTCACAAGTACGAGACTATTATTCCTTTTCTCATATCTTACCACAACCAGATGAACTTTTCGGTGGAAAGGATTCACTGACTTCAGCGACTGCCTATCAGCAGGATAACATCACTACAGTCATTTTTCGGAAACCTTTGAAAGGTGAGAATTAGCAACGTAATCTTAGTATCATTAGCTGTATTGCACTTCTATCGAATACTTCTATTATTTTATCCATTCAGAGCGTAAATTCTATTTTTCTTAAGCATCCGATCACGCTGATCGAACAATATCACCAAAAGAGACTGTTGTAATTTGGACAAAGGGTGTGATATCTGGAGAATCTCAGGTGAAAATTTGCTTTTCTAACCTTTTTTTCCACTATATTTTCTTTTTTGACATTTAGTTTCACGAAATAGTTAACTGATTTCACTTATTATATCTGCTTATTATTAAGTGCTAAGACTTACCCAACAAATTGTCCATTTAAAATAATTTTAGGTTGTTTTGGAGAAAACAACAACTTCGTTTTTAGATGGTGAGAGTAGTCGAGGACAGTTGATCATAAATTTCTTCGGTTTGTCTCTTTATCAACTTGTGCAAATAATTCAAAAATTTTGATGAGTCGATAATTTTTTCACTCATAAATTACTAACTGTTCAGTTATTGCATACCACTTATTACATTCATATCTATATTTACTTATGACTTATACTCTCGCATCCAATGATGGTGATAGTTTGGTATGATTATGTAAGTAAAGCATTCTGAATTTAATTTTAATCCTCTTTTAATTAATGATATAAATTAATGGGAGATACTAAGATGACAAAATAGCTTAAATTTGGAGTAATGCAGAAAAAAGTTGCAGATAATGAACAAGAAGAATCAAAACAATTGCAAAAGTTAGGCCGTAAAAACGAATGCTTCGGTAGTTATGAATATCCAGCCAACTGCACGAATGAAAAATGTAATTATACAATAAGTTGGTGGATTAATGGGAAAAAAATTTCATTCTCATTGGCTGCAGCAATTCCAACCTATCATTGGACTGGAATAGGCTTTTCATTTGATGGATCAATGGCACATTCCGATGTTATCGTTGTCAATGTATTGGATGTAAGCCTCAGATATATTTCAATTTATAATTAGAAATAGAATTTTTAACAGCTATGTTCTGATAACCAGGTTATGATGATTACTACAATAATAATTATCCTTCTTCTCATTAGTATTTAAAATAATATCACAATTTTGAATTTAGTAACTTTTCACTAACTTGAAGAGTACGCATCGGATTGCTAATCTTTGCAAATGGTAATTATGACATAATTATGTTCATATCATAAATACTGTTATATAAAATAATTTTTCAGCGCACCATAATTTATTATCTTTTAGCATTTTGCAGCATTGTTAATCCAATTTAATTCACACTATACAATATCAAAATTTCGTAGTGAAAAAAAAGAAACAAATTTTAAAGCGAAATTAAAATCGATTACAGGAAGGAATAGTAAAAGTTTTGGATATGTTTTCACCGAGTTATAGTCGACCAAAGATAGATAACGAACAAAACTTATTCGATATTCGGACATCATATGATCAGGGTCGAGTATATGCTAATTTCTCGCGTTATTTGGTTTCGAATGACGAGAATGATATTTCCATCGATCAATGTGTTTATTTCTTGTATCCAGTTAACGGAGGCATATTAGATATGGGTAAATCTTTGTTTCTTCTTTTCTTTTTACTCACAATAATATTAATTTATTTTCAATTCATACTATTGCCCAAATCGTTGGTGAATTTTTCCTTATTATTTTAAATGGTATTATTTAATTTATTTTAAATGTCTAGTATTTACAATATTGCCCAAATTATCGCTGAATTTTTTTTGATTTTTCCATAATGTTGTATAGCATTTGTAGAAACGAATGAGATACATAAGCATAAGGAAACACCAATTTCGTCCGGAACGAAAATTTGCGCTGCGTTATGTGTGAATAATTTGGCAGTTAAAAAAATGCCACAAAATGAACCGCTTCATAAAGCATCTATCTTACCGGAAGAGTCGATTACTACTGAAAGTGTAAGTTCGCCGAAATTTTTATTAATTTTGCTCACTTTTTATATCAAAGCAGCGTAATATTTTACTTTTCTTAACTTTCACTTTAAAAAGAAACAAATTAATAAATCGGAAAGTAAGTGGTCATTTACAAAAAGTAACAAACGTTTTAAAATGCTAAAATGGTGAAATGGAGTTTTACTTGAAAAGGGTGTCAACATTTCTAGGTTATATTTGATGTGGTAATACGTATTTTGAATCGTGAATGGAATCCATATTTTGCCAATCAAAATACTCAAGAATTTCAACAGTTAGCCACTGAAGTAATCAATGAAGTTAGTTTACTTTTTTGATTTATTAATTTTTTTTTAAATTCTTATTTGGAAATGGAAATTCTGAGCTGAAAAATTTCAGGTCAATGCAATGATAAAAATGAGATATCCACAGATGAGAGTAATTGAAATCAAAAAATTCAAGTAAGGAGTTTTAAATAAATAAACGCAATAAGAAATAATTTTAGACATTAAAAGCGATAATTTTGGAAACTAAGAGGATTAGTGTTATTTAGTAGATATGAAAATATGTTTGGTTCAAATTTGCTATTTGCTCATAGTTGAAGATAAGTTATTCAACTGAAATTCAATGAATAGATAGTGCGAGGTAATAAATTGATATTGTAATAATAATAATAATAATAGTCTTTGTGATTTTTTTGTTTTAAATATTCAAATAAGCAATAAAATTGTTCCTTCTGCACAATTTTGAATTGTCCTTTTAGTGAATTATAAACAGTGAAAAAAAATTCTATCCTAGTGGGTAAGTAACATATTCAAATTTCAGAAAAGGAAGTATATTGGCCTTTATGACGTTTTTCTCAGAAGATGACCCTCCACCAAGTGACCGTGAAGTGAAGGAATATTTAAATAAAGTTGAAATTTACAAATTATTTTCCTGTCAATATATATATTATTTTTTAAAATTTATTTTTAAGCTACAAAAGAAGATAAAATATTTTTTTGAGATTCCAACTTTTTTTTTTAGAAACAGAAGGAGGAAAAAATTAACATAATTTTCTAAAATAAAAACTTTAATTTTAGCAAGTTAAACTTCAGTCTCCGGAAGCATTACATCTGGAAATAGCATCTGTAATATTAAAAAAAACAGAGAAAGGTTAATTACTTTACTTTTTTTTCATCCAGTCTCATACTTTTTAAATTCCTTACAACATTAAAATTTACCACTCACATAAACGGTATCATTTCTTGATTATCTCATGTGATTTGCAGAGTCATCAAATAAATTAGACAAAATTCAAAATTGGATTGTTCTGAGTATCGGCGTATCACTATTTCTCACTGCAACATTTCTTGTTTGTTGCATCGTTAGCCGTTCACGAAAAGTACGATCGGATAATTGCGTAAGCTAAATGCTTTTTTCAGTATCGATTTCGACATCTGTTTTTCAATTAGTTAGTACTAATACTACGAAATTAATAGCAGTCTTATGATGTAAAATAATAAGATTGAAGTGGTTAATTGGTTACTATATGTCGGTAAATCATTTCTTATTATAACATGACTGTTTATTTCAGAATAACTACAATATACATTATCCAATGAATGGATATGGATGCAATAACAATCGTATGTTTCAGTAAAATAATTTTATTTTAGAATGTTATATATTGTATCAAAACTTCCATCTGTCTAAATGATTACAGATTAATTAATTAAATACAAAAATAATTAAGTAGACGATTTTTACGAAGAAATAAGAAGCAAAGGAAAATTTTTGTTTTATGATATATTTAGTTACTGTTTCACCGCTGAATAGCAAAAAAAGTGGTTTCGAGAATGCAGCATACCATGCAACACATAGCAGACAATTTTCGCAAGCAACAACAGCTTCTCAAAATGGTACCAGTAAAGGATCGCCGAATACTTTAGAAGAAATCCCGAAAGGTGTCGGGGAAACCACCTATCAAGAATGGTTCTCCAAGGTTAATGCTTAATTTTTCTTCCAATTATACCTAATAAAAGAATTCCTTCGTTAAACTTAATTGAATCTAATTAATTCAAGTGTGAAATAAAGTTTAGTGATTGAATAAGGATGGTATGTAAACGTGCTATTATAATTATGTTCTTTACTTTTTTAAATCTTTAAATCATTTTTGGCACTGATTTCATTCAGGTTGCTTCAAAACCTGGTGCACAACAGCATGAAGAGTTATCATCACCTTCCGTTCGACATCCGGTTTCTCAGCGATCATTTAATGGACCATCTTATATGTCACATACTCAGGATGTTAACAATTTCTACGGTGAAATTAGATTAGGACCACCGGGATATTATAGACCGTACTGAAAAAGCAAGAACAGACAATTTCATTAATCTTCTAACTACTTATTTTTATTATTATGATGGTGAAATATTTTTCAAAAATCATTTTTGGACAATATTTGGATATTTTTTGCTACTATCAAGATTTTAAATATTGGATAAACAATGAGAAAAATCGGAAATCTGAATTTTCCACTACCGAAATCATATCAAAATAATGACTTATTTGTTCATTGAAGAAATAATTTGAATAGAAATAAATCATAATGAATTTTGTTGCTTGGAGCGATCAATAAGAAACCTAACGCATTACTTTCACTAAATTTTTAGTTTCAATAATGTGAAATTTACTTATTTTTATTTTGAAATTTTCAAAATGCATACCAAACATATATTTTAATTCGTGCATTTATTGTATGTATATAATATGATTTATTGGAACTCTTTTCTTCTATTTTTTTATAAGGTTGTAATTGGATCATTTAATTGTAATTATTGTATTGGTTTAGTAGATAAGAAATTTGTAATGGTTGATTAAGTTTTGTTTTAAGTGTGTCTCCATGACAAAAATAATTTATCATTACTAATTAGTGACAGTAAAAAAATTTTATTAGAAGTTATACCATTTATATCGAGCTTTCACCGATGCATATTGACTTGCCTTTACATGAATGGAAAATAACTGGAATTTTTTCGAAGTAATGAATCGAAAAAATTTTCAATCAATCAATTGATTTTTGTTTCATTACAAAGTTTAGGAGAATGATATTTTTTTTTCGAGATTCTTTAACTGTTGGTTTTGACCACTTCATTGTTGCATTTCTCAGTATGGCCAGTTCATACATTTTATTTTCCTTATGTTCGATTTTATTATCATTCCATATATAGAATTAATGAAATTTTATGCATTCCAATAATTAATGGATTGCTTTTACTTCGTTATTTTTTTCTTAGGAAAGAAAATATAATACTTGTTTCTCATTACATTTTAGTGTTTATTAAAACTTTTATCTCTTTCTGAAACATTTAGAAATGAAGGATAAAAAAGAAGCATAAATTAAGGCTTGAAATTTTATTCTCTTGAAATGCTTCGAAATTTGCATCTGCCGTTCTTTTTACATTTCTTAATCATAAAAGTTTTTAAGTTATGTCATTTTTTTCAACCATAATTTTTTTTTTGAGAGGATATTTTGTTGAGTTTGAACATTTTCGCATAACATTTTTTGCATCACATTCTTCTGAACGTATTATTATGCTAAATTAGCGAGTTTTGTATTGCTACGCATTTTATGTTTAATTATTATTTCCAAATAATTCTATTTCTGTTGCCACAGACATATGCAAATTGCACGAAAATAAAAAAAGATACTATTTTATGCTTGTTCAATATATTTGTTGAGTGATTTTCTTTTATTCAAAGCCATTCGTTCATATCATTTATATCAGTGAATCAGAAATTATATATTTTTCGAAGTAAATTTTTCAATTACCAATTCTCGTTTGTTAAAATAGACTGAGCTCATCTTTTTAAAAGAAGCAATTTTCTTAAATAGAAACTCGAAATAATATTGCAATATTTATATGGCCAAAGTCATTTCGGGTTTCCGACAAATTTGTTAATTTTTCATCTAACTTATATGATAGAACTGTTTTAAAAAAATGGACGAAAAATGAAGAAATTCTTATAAATTGTAAATACTAATAAACCACACACAAAAAAATTGGCATAAAGACAAAATTTTAAAATGATTGAGTAAGCAAACATAGTATTTGTGGAGTAGAGGACATGAAAAATCGTTTACAAAGTAATTAATGCAATTAATTCACTGATATATCAGTAAAAATTTTGTTGAAAGTAGTACTTTAGTGTTATACTTAGTTGCGTGTAGGAAAGATGTTTCTATCGGAGAAACCAAAACGATTTCACCGTATATCAGTCGAGGACAACAAAGAATACTTCGTGAAAAAAGATTTTACCAATGGCCTTTTTTGGATGTGAATTTTCCGATTTTTTGCTTATCTATTATAATCTTTCAAATGGTAATTAGCTGATTTTGTCCTTGCTTTACTTTTCAGTTAAGCTTTCTATCTGTTGAATTTTGATTAAAATACATTCCATATATAGGAAGTTTTTAATTGGAAATTAAATCTAACTATATTTAATAAGTCGAATTACAACAATTTTCTATTATCATTTATAAGATTGCTATATGAATGACCGGATGTAAACAAACTAAAACAGAACTTACTACCATCTCACGTCAACTTTTATAAGTTATATATCATAAGTATTTTGTAATTAAAATTTGAGTTTAAACTCGCTTAAAATTAAAGACTAAATTCGCACTTAATTAACTAAGAAATTCTCACTGCTTTCTTACTTCTTGCATTATCCGTCATACATGAGTCTCTCACCAAATGCACCGATCAGTACTTTGTATGGCTCAATTATTTCTTAACAATACAAAATTCAGCTTGTCAATTTCTTTTGGGAATATAATGATTTTTTCTCTTATTAATCTGATATTCAAATATTTGTTTAAATGTACTGTTCTTTTAATAATTTTGAATGGTTAAAAGTGTTAAAAATGTTAGCACTCATTCAGTATAACTAAAAGCGAAATTTGAAATGTTTTTGTACGTGATTGGATGCTTCAGAGACGGCAAATATTTCACAGATCAGTCTGTTGAAAAACTAATATTTTTTCCCATTTTTTAAATATACCTTTAATAACTATGAGAGAATATAGTAAATGAAATAAAGATAATTTAATACTTACGTTTCAAATGCCATAAGAAGTAATCAAACTGAAGAATGCATAGAGAGGAATGCTAATTAATTTGTGATTCAATTTGCATAATAATAATAACGATAATGCTAATAATAATAATGTTAATTATAATAAATCTTCAGATTGTAACAAAAAAACTGAGCGATCAATTGACGTGCATTTCCTAAGCATAATCAATATATTACAAAAGGAACCATTCCAATTTCAATATTTTTAATAATGATCGCTATGAGAGCAATTATGGTTCTGACCGCACCGGAAAGTAATTAGGTGCTTATCACATTTGCTAATGAATTAAAATCAAACAAGAGTTTTAAATGTTATTCTTCTATTCTCTTTTCAAATGTAATAAGACTCAAATTTTTAGACCTTCATTATTTTTGCCACTTTTCCAAGTATGGAAATTTCGAGATAATTTCAGATATAAATGATATGCTGTGTGCTTTTTACACTTAATAGTGCTTCTCACATCAATAACATTTTTTTCCTCTTTTCTTCACAGCTAATTTCAAATTCAAATTGTATGTGTAAAAATTTTCAGTACTTACATTACTATTCTCTCATTAATGTTCTTTATTCGTCGATGAAATGAGATGAGATAACATTAATATATTTAAATAAAAAGTTATTAAAAGGATGGTAGTCAATAAAATGAACTTTTCTTTACCAAAACTTCATCTTTTTGTTTTTTCAAAGTGAACAATTTTACTCTATTTAAGTTCACATTCAATAATTTTAAATGAAAGATGATTTCTTAAATGCTTTGCTTGTAATAACATATCATACAAAGCAGAAAAAATTGCGCAGCACAAAGTAAAATTCATTTCTTTATTTGAGGTATGAAAACATTCGAAAGTTTTTGGAAAAGAAAAATTCATCTGTTCATCAGTTTTAAACTTACCTTTGAATTATTGTTTTGTGCAGAAATTCTTATTATTAAAAGGAAATTTCATAAAAATTTGAAAAAAGTTCTTTGAACAATTTGTTGATATGATTTAAAATAAATCGAATAATATTAGTATACTTATAAAATAAATATAAAAAAGTATAGCAAAAATGATTTAGTCCCAATAAATTGTGTTATGAAATCATTAATTTCTTTTTATATAATTTCGAGCACCTGCAGTTTGTTCATTTTCTATCGTTTTATCTGGCGTTAAATTACAAGTTGTCGTTCATGTATTTTGATTTCTTATTTCTATGATTTCGTAAATCTTTAAATCTGACCTGAACTGTGCGGAAACTTTTCATCAATCTTGTCTGCATTTAAATTATTTCCTATTTAATATGTTCGTAAAAATGTAGCATATTTAATAAAATTAAGCATGTATTATTATCTTCTTTGGTTTTGTTTGCATAAATATCTTCTCTGATCTTTGTTTGCTGAATTAATTTAATTAAAAAATGAAGTAATTATTTGATAAGAGCATTGTGTTGGAATCATAAGATTGAAGTAATACTGTTGAAAATACTTTATTATTACTATTGTTATTATTTATCATTATTGCCTAGTGTTTTATGTTATTTTATCATTATTATGATTATTGTTGTTATTATTATTATCGGATCAAATGATATTTCATCTTTATTCTTTTTCGTTGCTATTGAAAATGGATATTTCGTTGTTTCATTGGTTGAAAAATTGGAGAGAGGTTAAATTAGAAGACAAAGGAAATGATTGCTTATCAAAAGATAACATTTATTAACGACAGTCTTTCCCTCTCTTGGAATAGATCTATTTGTCCATTTTGCTATTTCCTATTAAGAGGTTTGACGATAACTGTTCCTCGGAATCGATGGAACTCTTCCCACTCTTTCCCCTCCTCTCTCTCTCTCTCTCTCCATCCATCTGCTCTCATTTTTTTCTCACGTTTCTTTTTTCCCTTCATTCTTGCTCATTTCACGATGTAACCAAACTGTAAACAATTTTTTGGCGGCTAAATATTTGGCATACGCGTAAACAACACATTTCATAATTTCGCAACTCAGAAAAAAGGGGTGAAATGCAAAGATTAGAAAAAAAGCAAAAAATTTCCGATATGTCTTTCGATGATTATATTATTCTTTCTTCCGTCTTGAAAAAAGATTAAACTGCTTATCAGTTAATGCTCTTGAAGAAACAAAAACTTCGGATAGTTCAGATTCTTTAAATAAACGATCGATGATGCAACCACCGTCTGTTTAATCTTTTCCTGCTTCCAATATTTCTATTAATTTTGATTGTTATTCATGAGTTAATGGAATGACGAGAAACAATTAACCAATCCCTGCTGCATAAATTGTTGATTAGGATGAATGAAATCAATAAAAGTTTATTTTGAAATGGTTATTACTACATAACTATGCGCTTCAATCACAAAAATGTTTTTTATCATAATTATACGCTTATCATTCGCTTTATTTTCATTAAAAATATGACGTCGACGAATTACGGAGTTCGAAATCGAGATTGTAATCGAAAACCCGAAGATATTAAACGGCGTGAACGTCGATTTCTCCAATTATCTGCTAAATGTTGTCTCCGCCTTAGTCGTGAATGATCATTCAACATCTGATATTCTTCGTCGCTATCCTAAAAAAAGAGAGAAGATAGATAAAAATTAATTAAGATTTTTAAAAACTTATCTTTTGAAAGATTATTAAGGCAACGAAAAAAGTTTGCTCGGTTGCAGTAAAAATATTCCGAAAATTATTTGATTAAATGAATATTTTGTTAAATATTAAGAAAAAAGAAGAAAGAATGTTACAATTTACAATATACATCAGAAAATCCTTTCTTTGCTCAATTTATTTCTAGCACGAAAAACAAAAAAATAGTTTATCATACTTTATTTGTTTAAACAAGAAATTCAATCATTAAAGACAATTTCCCTAAAGACAATTTTCTAGTTTGAATAAAAATTTTAATTCATAAAGAATTTAGAATACTATACACAATGATTTCAGGTATTTTATTGATTTCACATTTGTTACATTATCTCTCATTAATTGGCCCCTTTTTTAATCAAATAAATGTTTGATTTTTAAGTAAGAGAAAATAAATGGGCAATTTGAAAACCTAACAAAGGTCAGCTTAGCAATGTCAATTATTGTAGTTATAGGGTCACTATGATGCTCGTTGCTTTGTTCAATGTGCAGTACTTGGATGAAAACAACTCATCCTAATAAAACGATTATTGAATGCAAGAAATGAAGAGAAGTGATACAGAGAGGTATATTCTATCACTGTATACGCAATCCCGCGGTGTATCCATCAGTAAACAATATTTTGGCGGTAGGGTCAAAAGGGCATTTATTCACCAGTAAACAACTCTTATTGTCTGCCTCAGCATGTAAAACAAGAAAAAATGAAACCGATGTGGTTAGTATTTTTAATGAGTTTTTTACACTCCAAATCGAATCAATATAATTTAAAATTCCAATTTCAACTAAAGTCATAGCCTTAAAGTAATTTTTTTCACAATCTTCATTATTTAAATTTTGATTTAAAATTGTTTCAATTTATAACAAATTATGTATTTTCTGTTTTTCGCATCAATAATTTTCAGGATGAAATAACCTAGTAGAAATACTTAAGGAAATGAATTAATTGCAACTTACAGTCTCTACTGGTTCAGGTTGCCCGTCACCCATTCCGTTTAAAATTAAATTTCCGAAATGTATTATTCGCATCTCGTAGTTCATTATCATTATTATTATCATCAACAATATCATCGTTGATATCTTCGTTGAGTAGTAACAGTGCAGTAAAATTTCAGTGTTAATTAAATCAAGTTTATATGTATATATATATTCCTTAACAAATTGCACTTGCAAGCCGTAAAAATTGGTTATGAAGAAGCTTAAGAAAAACTAGTGGGAGTGTCTACCTTGATTCTTTGATTTCCAGTAAAATGAGAATGGAATTTTGGAAACCAATTTAAATCAATTTTAAAAAAATGTGCAACTTATTATTATGCAAAGCCATAAAATCGTCAACTATTGCTTTATGCAAATTTTAGAATGAACTTTTTCATCTTTTTATCCGTCTTTTCTTTAGCAAAGAAGAAAAACAAATTCGGCTACAGTGATGCATTAAAATTTCATAAAAAGGTGGAAGAATCTATTGTTTAGAAAAATTTTGCTGTAACTTTCACTTATTAATTGGTTTTGCTCTACCAAACATCAATGTTTTTTTTTCTCCGGAATTCGGAATTTGTGAGCTCACTATCGTGGAATTCCTCGAAAATGTGAGCTTTTTCAGGCCCCTTCTTTTTTGATGAAGGAAAGAAAGTAACGATTATTGATTATCAAAAAAAAGAATTTTCCGATGCAATCAAATTAATTTTCGTAATTAGAAAATGATTTGGTACGCTTAGACGAAATTAAGTAATTTCTTAATGAAAAATCCAAAAAAATAGAGTTCAAAATTTGTTGAACATCGACGATCCGAAAACATATATTGATGTGCAAAAGAATGATATTCTTTGGAATTGTTTTTGCATTTTCTTCATTTGTAAGGTGGGAAAATTTGACAACAGAGGTTAGAAGACTGGTCACTTTATTGATAATGCCTGCTAGTCAGTACATATCTGAAATTAAAAACTGACGAATTTCTTGTATTACCTCCTTTCGATTATTATTTTGCCCCTCAAAGATTAAGTAAAATGATTTATCTTCCTGGTACATCAGTTTTAACTTAATTTTGTTAACGCTAAAATAAACAATATTTAAGGATAAATTTCGAATTTTCATCGCTGACTTTCATATATCAATTGAACTTCGCTTTTACATTCTTTCCCTCTATCCAAATATTAGATTCCAGGTGAAATAACTTGTAGGTAATTTTGAGGATAGGTCACATTGCCTCCAACATTTGGAATCTTTATTAGTTGCTCATGGAAATGATTGGCTGAGAGAAATGTTTGGCATTGAAGGAGCGCTCTGCTCCGCCCCACCGATCCATTGACCGATAGATCAGATCCAATGCAATACTTGGAGGCGGCGCGCAATGTCGCGCCTTTTTTCCGTAACGCCCTCAAAATCTCTCTATAAAAGAATCCTATCTTTAGTGTCGGAGTCATTCAACTATCAACTTCTAACCTTTCACCTTTCTTCCATCTCTTCATTGGCTTACAAATTCCGGAAGCATCAGAAACAGCAGCTGTATTGGCTGTGATATGTTGTCTGATTGTTTCTCACATCACAGGCCCAATGCAGCGAGCTGTATTTGT
>UPTC01000525.1:0-35122 GCA_900537255.1 Acanthocheilonema viteae
ATAATCGCGTGATTAGAAACTGTTAAATCTTTTACAGTTTATAGATAATATATCCAGCCTTATTTCTAACTTTTGTTAACAATCTTCTCTTCTAATTTCAAACTTTTTCAATCAATCTTGTCAACTAGATTTTAAAAATCTATTCGTTTAATTGAATAAATGGAAAAAAATGAAACGACAAAAAATAGAACCTTATTTTAAATCTCATTTATCGCACTTTAAATCATAAAAACATAAAAAAGTAAAGCTTATCTAACTTAACTTTTATAAATATTCCAATGCTCATTTCCATTTATTTCTTTATTCGTTTATTTATCGATTACGGATTATTATTTATTTCTTGTTTAATGGAAAAAAAAAAGTCCTTGCAAAATCGTTATGAGCAAAGTTATGGGCAAAAAGCGATTAGTTAAGAAGCCGTTTCTTTTTTACAAGTTCTTCTTTTGATATGTTAAGAATCGTTTTGTTTTCGGATGTGTTAAAAATTTCCATTTGCTTAATTCTGTCAACAATAATATTTTAAGTCAAATTACCAAATACATCTGATGATAACAATAATAATAATTATTATAATAATGATTAATGATGATAAAATGGTGATGATAATAATAATCATTATAATAATGAACTATAATAATAATAACTTTAATAACGATAATTTTTAATTTTACTATTATTATCATTATCATTGTGATTATTATCATTATTGATCAATAATTACATTGTAAAATTTATATCAAATTTTCATTTTCTCTTTCCTTCTTTCTTTCTTTTTTTTTTTAATCCTAAACTATACTAAAAATAAATATCAAAGTATTAAATAATTGCATTAAATATTGTTATGACAAGTTATTATGACGATCACCATGATGATCATAACAACAACGATAACGATTACAACGATTACCATATCATTTTTAAATGATTCATACATCACCCAACTAACATTTTTGTTGAGCCAAATTGAATCAATTGATGAAAAGGAAAAAAAAAGGTGCTAAGAACCTGTTTTAGCACTATTTTTCGTTCCATTTCATTACACATTAACTTATCATCATCTTTTGAAAAAACGAACTTCTCATCTTGTGAGACCGTCTAATTTCTTATGCATAATGGTGTATATATATATATATATGTATATATATATATATGTGTGTGTGTGTCTGTGTGTATGTGTGCGTATGTGATGTGTTTGATTTGAACATAATATTGGCACTTGAAATATGGTCTGAATAAATACTTGAAATTGATTTAAATTGACACTTGAAAAAGACGAAAAAAGGAAGTCATAAGTCGATAAGGGAAGTAAATTGACACCATTTCTATTTTTGTCATTGTAACAACATTCAACATTTCATTATTATTATTATTGTTATTAGCATCTTTGGCAACAATGACAATTTTTTTATTTGCTTTAAAATAAAATAAATCAGCAAAATGAGCAACTGTATCATTTTTTATAAACCAAAAAAATTTTATTTCGCTTCCTTTTTTTTGATTGATATTTGAAAAAGTTAAAATAATCTTACAGAAGCTTTAATTTGAAATGCGAAAATTTTCGAACTATTTGTTTTTATTAATTTTTAATTCGCATTTTTTCCATTAGCTTTTTTTTCAGTTATTTTAAATATGTATTTTTAAATGATTGGTATTGTAATTAATTAGTGGAAGAGAATGAGGAAATATTTGAGATATAATTGCAATAAATTATAGTGATAAAAGTGTGGATTTAATTTTTACTAATTTAATAAAATTACATAAAGAAAAAGGTAAAAATTGTATTGTAGCGAAAATAATTTAGAATAGATTGAATAATGAAACATATGCTAACCGTTATCAGTTAATTCATCCTGTATTATTTTCAACTGTTGATTTGGCTTATCATTCGGAATTATTTTCCTTGGTTTGATTAGCGATGCTTCAGATCTATTACAAACAATTATTTCCTCACCAAATTCAATATTACGGAGAACAATTCCATTCCGAATATTTGCTTCGTCAATGTTTGCCGTCTTACACAATGATTGCCATTTTGCTGGCATCTAAATAATCTGTTAGTAACAACGATACGATACTTCATCAGAATCATACTTAAACTTGAACATGAATTGAAATAAAAGATGAAATAAAAATAGAATTAAAGAGAGAAAGATCCTTCAAGGTCATAGCCAAAGCAGAAAACGATAAGATTAAACGACTAACAGTAAATTGATCACCGGTATTGAAACCATCTGGTGCTGAGCAAAATACCACATGAAAATATCGTCCAGCACATAAAAAATGCAGTAGTAGGACATTATCACAGTATTCTCTCGTTGATAAAATATCGTTTATCACTGTAAAAAGAAAATTATGCAAAATTCATTTTGCTCTTAATCTTCTCTTACATATTTTAAGCATTCTGATCAACGAAGTTCTTGTTTTCCATCCAACTATTAGTATTTATCATAATTGATACTTGATTAATGATTGGTATCGTCCAAGAATTATCACCTCGTATTAAGCATAAGTCAAAAATATTTTCTTCCAGTAATTAATAAAAATATGAGCATTTAAAAGCTTCATAGATAAAAAACACACACACACACACATATTTATGCACACATAGAAATAAACCTAAATACTCTCACAGAAATTATTGTTGCAGTGACTACAGTACCTTACTAGTGATAATATCTATTTTAATCAAAGAATATATATGCAGGACAGTTTTTTTGATTGAGATTACATGATGAAAAATTACATGATTAAATTTGCAAATATGCAATTTCAACTTATATGCATTAAATAAAAATTTTTATGAAATAAAAATAAAACGAAGATACTATATGATTAGGGTACTGTACATTATAGATAAATTATTAAATAGATTTAACATGCAAAAAAAATGATTTTAAATCATACCGGTTTCATTTGAAGTTAACTGTAATTGAAGGTTAATTGTTTGAAGTTTATCACCACGTATTAATGTAATGGTAAACGGTATTGTTGACATGAAAGGATCAGTTGTAAGAAGTGAAGGTAACGATAATGCAGATGATAATGATAATGATAATGATGATGATGATGATGATGGTGGTGGTGGTGGTGGTGGTAGTGGTGGTTGTACTGGTTGTGGTGGTTGTACTGGTTGCGGTGGTTGTACTGGTTGTGGTAGTGATACACTTTTTGATAATATTCGCCCACGAAATGATGAAGAAGCTTGTGATAGAAATGGAAAGATGAGATGATCAGATGAAAAATTCTGGAACCATATGGGTAATACGTTATTACTATTATTATTATAGTCATTATTGTTACTACTATTGTCATTACTATTTTCAAACAGTGAAATAGATTTTGATGACTGAATTGAATACATGCTGATGATAATGATAATGGCAATGGTAGTGGTAATGATGATGCGACAAGTGATCACTACCACCTTTCTGATCATTTATCAAACTACAACTATTACAGTTACAGTAGGATTTGTTGAATAATAGGATAGGAGTTGTTTAAGACTAGATCCCCATTTTCATCCTTTTTCTTCTCAACGACTCTTTATTCCCCGGACAATACGGGCGGAGTTAGCTGCTATCTATTAGATGCCAAACTACTATATTTGATATTAGCAAAAAAGCAAGATTCAATTTGCTCTTAAAGTCTTACTAAGCATCATCATTATTCTCCCATTTCTTCTTTCCACATGAAAAAAAAAAATGAAAAGAACCCTACTAATATCATCAAATAGATCTGTTCTATATTACTACCGTAATCTTACCAAATGAATTATAGAATTTGGTTAGGAGGGATTGAATCTAACAATTCTATTCATCTATTTATCATATTGATTCACATTTATTTGCATAATTGAAATAATAGATAAATTTAAAAAAAGAAGAATTAAAATATTTTGGTTAAATACCGTAATAAGATATTCTAGCCTGGTGCACTTATTTTACTTCTAGTCTAACTTATCCTATCAAATATAGCTAACACTATTACATCATTTTACCATCCACTAACTAACTAAGCTATGTAACCTCCATTAGACCAAATGTCAATTGAGAAAATGTAATTAACTTTTAGAGGGGCGAATTATACCGAATGCTATTTTCATTTCATCATATTGGATAATACAATAAGGTTACATTACAATATTCTCATGCTTATCCTCTAATTACATCCGTTCAATTACTAGTCGTATTAAGAAACCAAAGCTTTCATTTCTAATATTCAATTATTAGTCTGTTGACCTTTAATCCTTTTTCTTTTTTTTTCACCTATTTATCTTGTTCTATTTCATTAATCTCTCTTTTGTCTTCATAATGTTTCATTTTGAAAAAAATTTTTAGCTTACAGTATGCAATCTTATACAATTAAATGAAATTTTTCTTAATTTTTCTGCTTCTAAAAAAATATAAAATGCTTGTTTTAATTTACCGTTATTACTATACGTGTGATCTTTAGTAAAAATTTCGCACTAATATTTAAGCATATTCTGTTCATCTGAACTACTAAAATATTAACTTTGCAGTGAGAAAATTTCATCTTTTCGAATTTAATTCAAAACAAGTTAAACAATCCATGCTTAACATCGTTTATTCTCTCCTTTTTTTTCCATTTCGTTTCTCGATAATCAAAATGAATGAAAAATGATGTGTTACAGTTTTGTGCCAAATGATTTGTAGACAAAAGATTCTGCCAATAATGAAAAGTAAAAGATAGCAAATTGATATATATGCGTGAATGCCTGTAATTTTTTATGCTGTTATTCAATTCCTGAAGAGGTAAAATTATTCGTGTAATGATAATTATGCAAGATAATAATTATCATGCAGCTATGTCAACACAGTTTTTAGATTATTAGATTATTTCCTTGACACATCGATTGATACACATTAAAAGCCTATTCCAATACATACACAAACTTTCTATTTGTCGAATATTATTTAATTTTTCTTCATATTTTAAATTTTTTATAGTTTAGAAAAAAATTTCAGAAAAGATAAATCTTTGTAGAGGAAGAGAAAAAAAAAGGAAAACAATTTTATTTCTATTAATTAATAAATGATGCACAAACCACATGCTCATCAATATTTGCAATTAATAATTGCAGTGCAATGAATCCAATTGTTGTATAAAAAATTGCCAAAAGTACGTAGGGAAAAGTTAAGCCAAATAACATTCCAATTAGTATATGACAGGAAAAACTACCAATAATTGTTACTAAGATTAATAATGAACGTTCACTAAAAAAATAAAATAAAAATCAAAATATAAAGAATAGATTAAATTAATTCAATTAACTAATTCTTTTCTAAAAATTCTATCATACCGTAATTCTTGGATATATGCTACTGTATTCCATAAACCTCAAAATCTTGCACTTGCTTTGTATTTTTCAGCTAACAGCAGTATTATTATTTAAATTATAATTCAGTGAGGTATTTCATGGTTTAAAATCATATTCACTTGATACAGTACCACCACACTGTAGCACCACGTGATAAGAATAATAATTGTAAAATGTATTAACAACAAAAAATTGTTTTAATCGAAATAGCTATGAATTGTTGAAATTGAACATATGAAAAAACAAAATTTTACTTTTTTGCTGTTAATTGAAGTATTGGCCCAATAGTACCAATAAAACACGGCGTTAACGCAGCAAATGGAGATAAACTATGAAGTACACGATTGGAGAGTATATAACCTGTTAATAAACCCTACAAAGAAACTATTTAGCCTAATTTCAATTTCTATCTTTCACGTATATACATTTCTGTATGTACATTACTTCAATCACAGCAAGTGCAAGTAATGCATGTCGTAACATCATATCATTCCATGCATATTTCTTAACTGATAAATTGTTGATATAATGACATGTTATCAATGGTAAAAGAACATAAGCGCAAAGAGTGGCCATAAAACTGCTGAAATAATAAGAATTTTATCAATTGTTTTTTTTGGAATAAATAAAAAGGTTTAATGAGGTTTAGATTTTTAAAAATGTTTCACTAGTTTAGAATATTTAAAGCTTTTTTTTGTCTTCCATAAAATTATTATCCCAATTTGTTTGAATATCTAAAATAGTAGGAATATGAATTATTATTCATCATGCTGAATTAGTATTTAAATAACGGTAATAAACATTGTATTATTTTATATATTATGCAATACATTACATTGAAAATAGATAACATTTATGTTACCCTATAATTTGTCTAATTAAAATTGAAAAGAAATATGCGGAGAGAGTTGAAAAAATGGAATGTGTTAGCAGGAGAAAGGCAGTCCATATAAATGTTTGCATTATCTTTTCAGCATCATATTTTACGGGTGTCATATTGGTTATTACATTCAACAGTTGCGATCTCTTCTTGTGCATTTGTGGTTGTAACAATTTAAATTTTTGCTGATAATGTTTAATCTGTAAAACAGATTGTTTCTAGCCCGGATGACCATTCTTATTACTAATAATTACTTATGCTGAAAGCGAATCAAACTTAACTGATTTATTTCTGATTAAAATTTTCAAACTTCACTTCACTGTATTATTAATAGCCCAACAAAGTCAAAATTGTCAATTAAACACTGACATTTGATATTCCCGGACAATATACAGATTTTCTTATTTCCTGATAGTAATTACCTTCCCGTACTCAAATATTCGCCAACTCCCACTCTTCTAATTTATGTAGTAACTTTCGCTCTTCCAATTTATACAGTGAGCTTTCATATACATATATATACATATATACATACATATATATATATATATATATCTTTTCTTCCTCCAACTTGCATTCACTCATTTGTTATTATTACAATAATCTCACCTGATTTTCAATTTCTCTACGAATAAAACGAGTTTGAATGCAAAGCAGTGTATAATCATCCAACATTTCAGTCTTGTATTGTTGAATTAATTTTTTCAGGTTCTGCATAATGCTTATCAGATTGAGAAAATTTACGAAATTTTTATCCAAATGAACTATTTCATGGGAAAAAAAACGAGCAACGAGCAAATGTTACAAACGCAATTGGTACAAATAACCACACGACGTAACACAACTGAGCAAGAATGAAAAACGAGTGAATCTAAACATCGCTTTAAAACTTCGAGATCAATCTCTACTGCTGTAAATGCAAATTTTAATATTCCAGCATCCACATCAAGTGTCCTAAGTGATGCAAGAAATGACTCTTTTTCCTTCTTAACTATTAAATTACCACTAATTATCATCATCAAATGCAGGAAAAACCAAATGGCATATGAAGCAAATGGACTAAACTCAGGATCTATCCATCATACTCTTCCATTTTCTCATGACTACCAATGCAACTGGTGTCCACTATTTCGTTTTGTCTAGCAAAAAATCAAATTTGTGAAAATCTTTATCATACGAAGTGTGATACAAATTAGATTTTAACTCTTGATTTTTCTGATTTTTTTTCTGCTGCTTTACGATTTGCTTTTTCTTGTGCCTAAAAAACGATTGTAATAGAAACATTTCGTAACTTGAAAATTCTGCACGTTCAAGAAAGAGATCCCGAGTCGAAGATTTGATAAACTAGCACATTTCGAAATCTTGAATAAATCAATTACATAAAAAAAAGAAAAAAAAAACAAAAATACCTCCTGCACCAACGGTACCAGTCTCCCTTCTTTAGCTAATACCTTTAATAACTCGACAATGAAAGGTATATAGTTATGGCGACGTCTGATATTTTCTGCTTTAAATGATTTTTCCTTTTCTTCTTCAGCAGTAATCAATGCCTGAAGATGATTCATTTCTTCCATCTTGCCATCCGTCTCCATCGTCGACTGAAAACCAAAACATTTGGGACATCTGAATATTTCAACAAAATGAAAAAAATCAAATCCTGAAGAGATACAACAATCTTTAATAATATACATTTGAGCACCTCATAACTATTTGGAGTTTTAAAGTTACGTAGTGTCGAAGTAGCGTTGACAGAATATGATCCCACATTTCATGCAAATGATTGTGCAAACATCGTTTAAATGAATAAAAACATGATTTTTAGGCAATATCACGTATGCAATAGCGAAGTTACGAAAACTTACTTCTGCGAGTTCGGTTAATCGTTTTTGGTATTTCATTTTTCGATCCGAAATAAGAGCCATAAGATTGAAATGAATTTCGCCAGCACTATATCTTAAAATACTTTATAGTTGAAGGCTACTATCATAATCACTATGTCTCAACGATAAGCTGGAGGTAAACTTACTTTCGGATTCTAGCGTTGATAATTGGCCGCACAGCATCCACCCAATCTTCACCCTCTCTAATAACGCCCAAATCTAGCGGTGCCTCACGAAGCCCATCCAGCTCATAAATATGATCATCCACGGGGACATAAGTTATGAAATGATAATTATCTTCCTAAAAATACTGGAATAAATGTGATCTTTACTAGAAAATCAAATGTTTATCAAAGATGGAAATGATTAAACTCCCTATCGCTGACCACATCAACTTTTGTATACCAAATGAATTCAGCCTATCATTGCAGAAATGGCTATTTTAGAATGATGCAGTGATGCAAAGACGCGCCATCTTTTAGTATTTCCGAATAATAAATACATTCCATTTTGCCATACTAAATGCACAAACAATGAGAAACCTTTTCTGGAGCTTTAATATCCAATTCAAAAAGATGTTGTCGTGAAAAACTATTATGGACTTTTCTAATTGGTTCGCTGTTGCCTAAACATAAACCACGATTCTGAAAGTGAATAATCACATAATGCCAGAAGTACAATACTGAAATCACTACAATCCATCCATTTACTTATATATTACATAAAATTTCGGGATGTAAGAACATATAGCTCTTTTCCCTTTCGTATTATAGTTTAATTCTAAATCTAAACCTTGACCGAATATGTTGCAACCAGCATGGAGAAATTTTTGAGAATGAGCATAAAAGATGATTAATTTTACTTCATTTATATGAAAAAATGTGTTGTGGTACAGAAATACTTTATTTTTGATCCTTTTAGGAACAAAAGGCACCTATGCAGGTTTGATATAAATATTCTGGACCAACAACGATATCCACATTATTTAATATTAAATATTTACCATAGGGTCAAAATTTTGTGTGAAATTTTTAAATTCCTCCAGAATTGGACCGAGTACGATACCTGATTCTGCCTTAGTATTTAGTAGTAAATTTATTATTGCTTGTGTAGCACATGCATTCTGGATCACCTACAATGTGAAATGGTTACATTTCAGCAACTGTACAGATGCTTCATTAATACCAGTAATTAACAATAATAATAATGCAACTGACACCCTTGTTTTCTAGACCTACTTACCAAAAGATGAAGATAGAGAAATCATCTTTCAATATTTTATAAAAATTTAAAACAGGTCAAGGGAAGAATCCATTATTAAGCAAATGAAACAATAATAATAATGCAACTGACATCTATTACATAGTAAGCAAATGAACAACCTGCTGTGCAAAGAAAACTCGATTATTGTCGAGGACCAAGCTACCACAAGGCTCTTCACCTGCGCGCCATTTAAATAAGAATATCAGCCCATGAACTGGCCTAAAATAATCCATCGAAACTAACCCAATTACACAAAAGCAGAGCTTCAAAAGACTCACTTACTTCAGATCGCTGAATAGTTCCTTATCTAGGCTGTATAGTTCTTCAACTTGCACACCGGAAACACCAAATCCACGAACCAATTCAGTGAAAACACCTGGATCTGACTCAATTAAGCACCAATTTCCAGCATCTGACATGATCTAAAATAAAAAAAATCTATCAACAATCGTACTCATAAAACACTGCATCCCAAGCATACCGTCAGCTTACGTCCAAAATGCATATATAAATGAATTGTGAAACCATATAGAAAATGAAAAAAACAGAACACATAGATATAATTTATTCATGTCAAGCATTTAAATAGCACAGCGATATTTCAATGAGGAAAAAATCGACCGGAATGCAATAACAAAGGTTTCGTAAACAAGAATCAAAGCATTACGAAAGAACGAACGTATATCGATTCCGACATGTCGAGGTAAAATAACCTTTGCTATAACACTTCAAAAAACATATATTTATCAGATACATTTGATCTATCAAAAACACATTTGCAGAAATCACTTATTTAATATCATGCCTTTTTTTACTAAGAGTAATATTTACAATTCCACTTACAATTAATAGTATGTAAACATCTTTTTTCACTTTAATATTTAAAAGTCAACATCTTGATCTTTAAAATTGTCATATGAATAGCATTATAAACTGAATCCAACAAGATAATTTTTTTGATCGAACAAATCAAAAAAGATCTTACTGGATTCAATCTATAGAGCTATTCATGTGATGCTATGCATAGGACAGTTTTAAAAATTGAGAAATTGTCAATTATCAGTAATGCGCGTACAATTGTAAAATATTGGACTGTCACACTCACATCATCATTGAAATAAGTCTGCAAATGTTAAAAAAGTAGGGAGAAAAGTTGAAAAAAGAGAATATTTCAGGATTTCATATTCTTCTCCATGTTCTTCTGACATGCTCTGAAATAGGTAAAATGGTATAGTAACAACATATATAACTCTTCCGAATTAAAAAATTTGCTCGTATACTACATACAGAAAGATAAAACTTTGCCGTGACACGATAAGTGTCCGAAATATATCCTGCCCTACCACCTTGTTGGTGTTTTATCAGTTAAACCAAAATGAAAAATTTTAAATTGGATAAACAGAAATGATGACGCATTCTGCCTGGTAAACAGTTGCTCCATTCCTAACTGAAAACCCCACACGATAAAATTTTTTATACAGATGAAAAATGAAAATTATGGTTCACATTATCCACTCTAAGTATAACTAATAATTTGAAATCTCACTTTTTCGCCTTTGTTGGACAATGTTCTTTATGTCTTCGACAATGGTGGTGCCGCAAATGATGTTTGCACTTATATCGATGACCACCATGCTTCCGCTTCTTATCACTCGTATGACTGGATCTTGTGCTAGACTTTTCTCTTGATCTACCCCTACAATTAATAATCAAAATATGGGTGGTATTGATCTTGTTACAACTATGTCATGCAAAAGAATTTAGTTGTCACTGTAGCCACTATTATATATGTTAAGAGCGAGGAACTATGTAAACAAATAATTTTTGATGGAAAGTAGTAGCAATCTGCCAACAAAGAAATTGGTAAGTATATCTTCATATTGATTTATGGTGTAACTCTTTCTTCCGAAAATCTCTATAAAAATTAAAGGTCTATAAAAATCAAAATTAAATAAAAATTCAAAAAAATCAAATTATCTAATCAACTCATGCTTGGCAGTGTTCATAAATAGAAGAAATTCCATTATATAATCTGCGATGTTATTTTAAGATCTTAATAGTAATGTGACAATGAACGATTTACTGACCTGGAATCCCGTCTCCTTTCTCGAGCTCGGTCGTTTTCTCGTGATCGTCCTCTAGTTCTGTCCCTCTCTCTCTCCCTGTCACGTTCACGAGACTTTTCTCTATCTCTTTCTCTATCCCGCTCCTTTGATCTCTCTCGCAAACGGTCTCGTGATCGACTTCGACTTCGATGTCTATCATGATCAGCTTCTCGATCTCTGCATTGGAAAATTTATTTCTTTTAAAATATACAATTCCAAACTTATTCCAAAAACTACTAATATGGAATTATTTAAAAATTTTAATAAAAGTTAAGGCAACCAAAGAGTGGAAGAAACAAAAAATCATTAAAGAATAAAAGTTACCCATGTTCTCGTTGATAATCTAATTTTGCTTTTTCTCGAAATTTTAATTCAATTTCTTTCTGTAATTTCACATTTTCAAAAACACTGTTTTCAAATGCGATAAAATTCGCCAAATTTTTTTATTCTTACTCTGTTACATAATTAAATTAGAAATGATTAAACTATTTTACTATGATTTACTTCAGTATGGTATTGGAGAGATGAAACATTTAATAATAGATTTACCTCAGTATTGTAACATTGAAATATTTCTTTTCTCAATGTAATGGAAAGCCCTACGCTGAAGATTTTTTATTTTTCTGAAAAGTCTTTATTTTCATCGTATTCAGTTTTTACAGCAAAGATTTAGGAGAAGAAATTCATCGTTATTAGTTATACCTGAATTGGAACAGGGATTCGAGGAAACAGTGTACCATACCAGTCCAGTTTCGTTAGCATCATCTTTACAACTTGCGCCATTGCCATCACATCACCACCACCAGAACGTGGATCGATTTGTTCTTCATCATCCTAAAAAAATGTAGAATTAATAGCAACACATTTCTTCAAAAAGAAAAAAAAAACTATCTTTGAGTAAATGAAATGAAAGCGTTTCATTGCAGAATGAATATTTTAGGGCCGATCCGTTATTGACACTTACTAAATAAGGTTCCATCCAAGCCCACAAGTCTTGCGGTGGTTGACAAAATCGGATATACATAAAACCGATGCCTCGTATATAAGGTGAATCGCTGTTATTAATCATACTAACCAGCTGTTTTCTAAAATTTTGAGATGAATTACGCAGTCTCAGAAATGCTTAATAATGTGACTCTGAAAAAAATAGGAGATACTGACAACAACAATTCCAGCTTACAATCAGTAATGTTTCAATGCAATATTTTTAAGTCGCAAATTTTTTGCTTACCTATAAACATGATATAAAATATCACTGAATATATTTTAAAATTCAAGCAAAAATGTACCAAAAATGAAGTGAAATCTATTACTCAGAAAATCCGTTGAAAAAATAAAACACTTGTTACAACCTTTATAGGTTATAACAAGTATATAAAGGTAAATCGTAACTCACTGTTAAATCCATACCTGGACAGTCGAATCGTAAAAAGCTTATAAAGAAGACAAAATGCTGTACTCACCACTCCACCAGCGCCAACACCTCGTACCTAGAGGTTAACTTGCATAACTTGCATAACTTGCATAACTTGCATACATAAAATAATTACGATTACCACACTTTGATTTCAATTAATGAAAGTGTGCCAAGACAAGAACGAATACCACTTAAGCGACTGACCCCGCCGCACATGCCGGTCATTCCTTGTGTCTTTCTTGTACCACGTTCCCATGGTTCCAGATGCTTCACCTGAAAAAAAAGTTACTAAGCACAAAACTTTGGTTATCAAGAAAGTTCAATTAAATTATGAAATTATGTATCCTTCATTCCGGAACTGTAGTTTTTACCAAAGATTAATAGCTCGAAATACAGAAAAGCAGCCGAACAGCCGTATTTCAGAACATAAGAAAATAAAGTATAACTTACGCTGTAATAGATTTCTTCTGTAAGTTGTTGAAATCCTGTGGTTTCCGAAAGATAGTTTTTGTAATATGTGCACTGGATAATATTCTCCAATACCAAAGCGTTTAAATTCATTGTTTGCGTATTGCCCCACAATGGCAAAATGTTGTTTTTCTTTGTTATCTTCTACAAAACATAATGAAGAATTATGGACCAAATTGCTGTTATAAACAGAAGACATACACTACTCTATTACAGCAAAGTGCACCGTAAAAATCGAATAAGCTAATTCTTGTTCACTATTTACTAAATTAACTAATTTATTTAACTGATATACATAAATGAGATACTAAAAGATTAGGTACATTTATATGATTTACTATAAGCAAGAGTAAATTGACCAAATTGGCTCATAAATGTCCATTCGTACGACTCTCTCAGTTAACTTTTCTTTCTTGTCACTGGAAGGCCTAACTTGATGAATCAGTTTATCAAACATTGAAATATACTGCACCTGTATATCCGGTATAGTATTATCTGTCAGATCATCCTCATACATCACGTCGGTACCACCGGTACCAAGTCCTGCGATAAGCAGTGCAGCTGCACCACCATCTGCAGCTGACATATATCCACCTCAATGTTTTTCACTTGCTAGAAAAAAAGCTTCGTCCTGAACTTTAATTTATCATTTTCATCAGTACATCATAAACCCGAACGAATGTTACAACTTCTCGAAATGTTACACTATTTCCATTGCTTCCTAAGCCATCCTCTCCTCATTCAACCAAAGTAAAACTCTTCCAGAAAATCTCATCATTCATTTCCTTAGTCACATCTAATCTATAACATTATGTCTAAGCAAATTAGCCCATATAAAACTGATATCCTCTCATCCAATCACACCTATACCTCCGCAAATACTACCCACGTATACAACCACGTCGTCAGACACGCTCGTGTCACCATTACCATATGAAACGAGAATTGAGGCTCTATGAAATTGCTTGGATCGTATCAATAAACACATACATTTTGGAAAATATTGAAAGAGAAAAAAAAAGTCCTTCAGAAGGATTTCCTTCGTTGCTGATGGATATTTCAGCACGTAAAGGAATGTTATTAGGCTGAGAATTTTTCTCACTTAAATAGTTTTAGGAAAATTTTCGAAAAAAAAAGAAAAGTCAATGATTTCGTGATTATAAAATGAAGATGAGTGTAAATAAATGTTTGATGACATCTAAAAATTAATCGGAAAATATCACAATTGTTAGCAGTAAAAAAAGAAATTGAAATGAAGTAGAAGCATTTATAATTGTCAAATTTATGCTCAAAAAAAAAACTAATCCTTTGATTTCATACAATCGTGCAGTTAAAACACTTTGTAATTGCAATTTGCATCAATATTTCTTCATCAACCAATTTTATCATTTTTTCTCATGTCCAAGTAAAGATTATTTGTTGTATAATATTCAATTGATAGCAAAATATTTTAATTACAATTCATATAAACATTTTTTTCTTCAAAAAATTTTGCCCCTTTTTTCATACATTCATACAGAGATTATTTTATAATATTTCATTTGTTAGTAAAATTTCATTCTAAAAAAAAAGACGAAAAAAAGCTCTGAGCCAAATATAATATTTGAAACATTGTTATTATTGTATTACATGTAATAGTAATTGAATAAATTATAATAGTAATTGAATAAATTATATTTATACATTCCCTTGAAATTAATAATGAATTTTTTTACTTTCTGCTTTCCTGATTAAAAATTATCAACTTCACACTTCAATAATTTTCATCTAATTGTTTTGCTATCACCAATCAGTTGCAAAACACATAATAACTTCATCTGATGATTCATTTAAAATGAAAATTCAATAAAATGATGAAATTCGTGATTGTTTTTTTTTTTCGCCTTTCTCTTCAGCCATTTTTGACATTATTGATTCGTACTACACGGCACCATATGTTAATGTTAAAATACAAAATTCACTTCCTCGCTGTCTCTCAAATTTTGTTCAAATTTTTCACTTCCTTTCCATGTCTATCTTCCATTCTATTTTATTTATTCCATATTCATCAATTTTTTCCTGCTCAGTCAATTTATATCGTTTCTCTTTTCTCTCTCTCTCTCCCTCTCTTTCTCTTCCTCCCTGTCTTTCTGTCCTTTGTAGTTGTCATTTAATCAGTCCTGTTGTTATTCTCTTGCTGCTAAAGTTTACAACTCTTCATCATAGCAGTTTGAACATGGTAAGCTATTAATTAAATTTTTTAATGATTGTATTAGCTCAATGGATTGAAAGATTTTGTTACGGTACTGTTAATTTTCCCCGTATTTCTTAGATTTTTCGGTATTGATTTGGTATTTGTGAAGTGGAGTAGTATCATGTCCAAATTTTACATATAGCATCATTGAAGTGGGAATAATTAAAATAATGTAATATCCTATCAGATTTTTTAAATTATTAAATAATTGTTTTGTTCAGATATTTGCTTTTTCAGTTGCAAAAAAATTTTTTTTTCATGATGAAAGAAAAAAAATATAACAAATTTTTTATTTAACCTATGACATAAAACGTTTTGAATGACATATATAATAAAAATGTTGCTTATATTTTTTACGACAGAATGAGAAGGCCTAAGATATGATATCATTTTATCAAATTATCTCATATTTCTAAGGTCAAAAATTTGAACATTCTAAGCAATTTTGAATTTTAAAACAGATTTCTGTTACTAAAGTTTGCTATTTTGAATTGAAAATATAAAAGAGAAGTGGAAAGAATGCAAAATTTCTCTTCTAACATTATATACTAGCTAACATTTTTATTACGAATTTATGCAAAATCAATGTATGAAAAAGATTTTTTCATTCTTTATCAAAATGAATTGAAAATGTTGCTGTCACTATATGAAGAAAGAAATTGAAATTAAATATGTGAAAAATAATTTTTTGTAATTTAAGATTGAAACGTCTTGTATTTATTTAGCTTGGCAGACAAACATTATAAGTAATTAGTTTGTTTGTTTTTTTTTTTCTCATTAGTACTATTATATATTACTGGGGATCAGTGTTTCATCAAAGTTTTTTTGTGCTATTTCGTAAAATATTTTTTAGGCTCATCCAGGTGACGCAGCTGTTCCAGTTCCCTACATTTCAAAGCTTGGCACTAAATTGCAACCTGGCCAAACTCTTGTCGCTCATGGTACCATTGACCTTGATGCAGCTGAGTAAGTAAAACTAATTTCCATAAAGTAAGATAAATTGAATTTTCCTGAAATTATGCTAATTTCTGCCAAGAAAAAAAAAACGATTTTACAAATGATACCTTTGATGTAATCTGTCATCTAAGTATTGTTACTTTGTTGGAGCAAATTGTATATATTCGCATTTATGTGAACATGTTTATGCAAAATTAATAAATAATAATGATCGGAGCTAAAATTTGTTGTATAATCAAAAATTTTGATGGGAAACAAAAATTGATGCACAACAGATTTTTTTTGAAAGTTTTTTAAATTAGTAAAATAGGTTACTTAGGTAAATATATAAGCCAAAGCATTTCATAATCATATTTATTGGTAATACTGGAATGTCATATAAAGGTATTACTGAAGATGTCATTAGAAATTAGTCATTTTGAATCTATTTTAATAATTCATTCATTCTCATTTGCTCATTTATACGTACAGCATTTTATAGATTTGAAGTGAATCTATTAAATGGTTCACCAAATATCGAATCATCAAAGGCTACCATTTTTCATATGAAAGTTAATTTTAAAGAAAACAGAATAGTATACAACACTTACGAGGTTTGCAATTTACCTTCAAAAATGATAAAATCATGAAAATCTCAATGCATTTGTTAAAGAATATTTCGATAAAGTTTTACAATTTGTCGCAATCTAAAATACAAATGATAAATATATTAATTTTAAGGCATTTGTTATTGTCAGTTAATGCTCATTAGTAGTTTTAAGAAAAGTAACAGATGATTTTTATCTTATTTTAATGAACATTTTAAAGTATATTTTCATTGGATAAAAAGTATTGATTTCACTTCGTTCTAACTATATGATTTATAAAAAAATTAGATTCTGTGATTTCACACAGAAAGAAATATTTGTTTTTTTTTCCTTACCGTAAGATATTTTCTCAAATAATTAAGGGAGAAAGGTGTATGGTGATATCATTAAGGTAATTAATAATTAAAGTTTTGCAAAGATTAAAATGAAACGTTTTATAAATTAACTAATTTCTTTGAAAGAGAGGGAGAGAGAGAGAGAGAGAGAGAGAGAAAGAGTTATCCGCATCGAAGTACGTTCAGGTGTATTGCAATAAATAATCATGAATAATGATCTTGCATTAATTTCTATTATTTTATATAATATTCATTTTCATTTGCATGAAATTATTTAGAACGGTAAATGGGGTAAGGAAGAGAAATCATCGAATCCGTTTAAAAAAGGTGACGATTTCGATCTTCGTATACGCATTCACGAGAATGAACTGGAAATTTTCGGTAATCAGAAAGAACTTCATACTTACAAAACTCGTATCAATACTGATTCCGTGGATTATTTAGCTATCCGCGGAAATGTCTCACTAAAGGGTGTACATTGGGGTGGTCAATACTATACTTTACCATTTGAAACACAATTCCCAGGAGGATGTCTAAATGCCGGTGAGTTATTTTATCATGAAAATTTCAAAAAAGAAAAGATTTATAACTGCAATCATAATTTTATCCTATCATATAAAATCAACTCAATGATTGAATTATTGATAATTTATAAATGATTCAAAAAAAAAAGATTTAAAAAAAGACTTAAAATGTCTTCAATTACCTTAAAAGAAGGAACGAAACTGTATCACAGTAGCTCTAATTGTAGATCATTTACTTTATTTAATCTATTCTCATTGCACCTCCTAGTTGATTAAATTAAAATTTTCGAAAAAATTTTGAATTTTTCGAAAATAAGCAACAGATAATAACAAACAAATTTCAGATTTTATTTATTACTCATTTTTTGCATAATTTACGTTTAAACAATATCAGATAGTAATTTATTTCTTTATTAAATCATTTACAATTATTAATTGAAATTAATTTGAACATAAAGCGAAGATAAATTAAAATTGCATTACATAAAACTAGAAAAGACAAAATAACTTGACTGTGTTTAAAGTTTTTATGAATGTCTTGCAGAAGAACGAATTTACCTTTACGGTATCCCGAAAGGTGAACGTTTTGAAGTTAATTTCATAGCAAAAAATGGCGATATTCTATTTCATTTTAATCCACGCTTCAAAGAAAAGAAAGTAAGTTAAATGAATATATTTTTACCCATTTCTTTCTTAAATATCTTTCTGGAGAATATATTTAAACGTGTACTGTGTACTATCTTCACTTTTAATACTTCTCAATTTTAATTTATTTTGTTACATTTTTTTTTTCTCAAATGTTTAGCTTATTATTATGTGCTTCAGGTAATACGCAATACAAAAATTGGTGATGTTTGGGGAGAGGAAGAACGTGAAGGCACATTTCCATTTAAGAAGGATGTTGGTACCGACATTGTCATACATAATGCACCTTATTCCATGCAGGTAAATCATTCATATCAAAACTTAGTAAATAATCTATTAAATTTGTAGATATGATAATATTTATAGATTAGGTAAGATGTTTTATTACTTTGTGCTATTTACGCTATTTAAAAAATCAGAGATATTTTATAATTAAATTTAATATATGCAAATCTAACCGTAAGAAGAATTTCTGGTTCCTTTTCTTTGAATTTTATGCATCATATTGTATTGTTTTTCATTCAAACATTTTTATTTATAGCAAAATTTAATATTTTTTTTTACTGAAACTATAATGAGCAAATTTATCAAAACTTTGCGTTTATTTTTATTAATGAATAACTGAAAGTGTTGTTAAAATTGAAGTAGATAACTGAATTAAATTAACATTTTATATAAGTTATAATTATTTGTTTTATTATGGACATGCAAAGTATTTATTGATCCTCTAAATCATATGCTCTTTCTAGGGAAAGAACTTATAAGAAATTATACAAAACTCTAATAAAATTTTTAGATATTTGTGGATGGCAAACGTTATGGTACATTTGCACACCGTACATCAAATCCTGGTGAAGACTATACGACCCTTCTAGTAGCTGGTGATTTTGAGCTAACAGGGATGGAATTCAGCATGTAATTGAAACATTTATGCTTTATTTTTTCGCTCATATTTAACCGCTTGTAATAATTAATTGTAAATTTTTTTTTTCGAATTTTTTCGTATTTATGTATAGCAGCTTAATTTGTTTGGTTTATTATTTCATAACATATGTAAATTCTTAGTAGCATTGTCTTCATCTTTAAAGCCTCTCTTAAAAGCGTAAACTTGTTCGGGATTTTGAAATTTATCAAAATCTTGCATTGCTTTTTATTTACGAATATTTGAAAGTGTTGTTAAAATCAAATTAGATAACTGAATTAAAATGATGTTTTAATTTATATTTGATCAGTTTTGTAGTGAATATTGAGTAACTGGAAGGCTATCCGTTATTATTTTATTGAATCAATATTTTGATATTAAAATAATTAAACAGAATTTTCAAGAATTGTCTATTCGTACAGCTTAATTGCATAGAACTTTTTCGTGCGTTATTACTATTTGAATTTGCATTAACTACTAATGCATGGCTACACTTTATGACTATTTGAATTTCGTAAATATTAGTTGTCACTGCATATTACGAAGGGATAATAAAATTAAATTGCAGAAAAGGAATAAAGAAAAAAATGTAGAAATGAAGTGCGAAAAAAATGGAATAATTAAAAGTGGAAACAAATATATGTGAAGAAGTGATTTTGTAAAGAAAGTTAAATAATGAAACTTTAAATAATCAGATATTATTTTGATGCAAAATTAATTCATTCCTTTTGAAGTCTTCAAAATCAACGATTTTATTGAAGTGTTAAATTTAAATCGGATTTCCAGTTATTTTTTTATATTTAAAGGGATTTCCATATACTATGCATTCTATATGCTTTGATATTTTATATTAATTTCAATCAATAAGATTAACTAATTAGTTAATAACCAATAATTTCATTATCGTATAGTGAATAATTGATTTCATTATCGTAGAAATTTCATTATTGTATAGTGAAAAATTGATGAAAATAGTTCGTCGTATGATTGTTAGCTGTTAATTGCAGTAAAATATCATAAAGTTAAATGTTTCTAAAAACTGTCAAAAAATCTTGAAAGGAAAAAAATTCGTCAAAAAAAACATTGGAGAAGGAAAAAAAAATGTCTCAAATTAATCAAAGTAAGATCTGAAATGGTTTCATTTGTGTATTGGTGGTCGATATATTATCAGAGAAGAGAAAATTCGTTTGATTCGATGTACCCGTAATCGACGTGTCCAAATGTCGCAATGTCAGTCAGTGTCACAGTGATGGTTGGTTAAGGCTTTGTATGATCGTGTGAAGTTTTGATGAACGGTTTAGCTTAATTAATTATTTGTTTGAGAGCCTAATTAGTAGGCCTTGTATTCTATGGTTTAATTGTGGTGAACTGTAAGAAAAGAGTCTTTTTTTTTATTAAAATTAGTGTTGATATATGATTTGGAGATTTAAATAAAAAATATGCCTAATAACCTTATGGATAAGATCACAGCTACACCTGAACACTACTGGTGGACAACGTGAGTTTCTAAGAGCAGCTGAAGATGCTGCAGATGATGTATGTTTGTGTGCAACAGCTTTATTGATAAGGGAATAACAATCATTAGATTGTCAATCATTAGTGTTCAGGTGTAGCTGTGATCTTATCCATAAGGTTATTAGGCATATTTTTTATTTCTAACTAAAATTCAGATATATTCTTTAGAATGAACTAATGTCTGAAGTTTTAAACGAGAGAAGGTTATTTCGATCGTTAATCAGTTCTGTGGACGTGGTTTTGTTTCTTGTATAATCGCGGTTATTTTCAGGTTTCAAAGATGGATCAGTTCCGGACTGGTGGACAACGTGAGTTTCTAAGAGCAGCTGAAGATGCTGCAGATGATGTATGTTTGTGTGCAACAGCTTTATTGATAAGGGAATAATGATAAAAGATAACAGTTGTGATGGAAGGACTGAGCTTTCTTTTGCAATGATCATATAATTTTTACTTTCAAAATTTGAAGCTGTATTTACTAATAAAAAAGTTCATTTGGGTACGTTTTGAACTAGGAGATAACTGATACTCTTATTGCAAGGTTTTTAAAAATAAAATATTAATTCGTATAAAAATGAAAATGATATGAACCACTTTGCTCTACCAGTGGTCATTATTTTAAAATGATACATAATAGGTGCTCAAATACAGGAGGTAATAATGATTTATATGTTTATTTCAATTGTAATTTTAGGTTTTGAGGCATACAAAACATTTTCTTCCTCATGTTGCACGGCTTTGTCTTATATCAACATTTATTGAAGATGGTATCCGTATGTGGTTCCAATGGGATGACCAAAGACAGTTTATGCAAGTAAAATTTTGACAGTACATTTTTTACACAATTTACAAATTTCTTGTAACTATAGGGGTGGATGGAATTGTTATTTTTAATATGATTAAGAAATTATTCTTATTAATTAGGGAGAATTATTCATTTTATCATTGTCACTCTATCTTTATATTGTTATGTACATATTATTATGATTGTCAAACAGCTACATGAAATCAGGGTTGTAGTTAGTAAACCCATTTTAGTTGAAAATTTCAATATATTTCAGGATTCTTGGTCGTGTGGGTGGTTACTTGCTACTTTTTTTGTCCTGTTCAATTTTTTTGGGCAAATCATTCCAGTTGTAATGGTTATGATTCGTAAAAGGGTCAGCTTCTAATTTTTTTTTTGTTTAATTTGTTCCAGTTTGTAAATGATGAGTTTGTAAGTAAAATTTCAGGTAGACATTGCATGCATTTTGCTAGCTTCTGTTGTTGCTTTACAAACAATCGCGTATCATATATTGTGGGATTTGAAATTTTTGGCAAGGTAAGCTTTTCTTTGTTCAATTAAACTCATTGATTTTTGGATCTGAATATCTGATCTGATGCTCGGTTGCTTGAAAATTATATAAGTCTAGTCTCCTTGATTGTACGAGGATCACTCAGATTTGTGAGTTACTGTTAAGTTACTAGCAATTTAAGGTTTGCATGTAGTGGATTTGTATCCTGGAAATACTTTTTTAAGGAAGATATTTTATGATGGATGTAAAAATGAGTCAACATTTTTTGTTACAGAAATGTTGCCGTTGGAGGTGGTTTGCTGCTTCTGTTTGCTGAGACGCAAGAAGAAAATAGAAGCCTTTTTGCTGGTGTTCCACAAGTTGGTGATGCAAACCGTGGAAAATCTGCAATGTTACTTACTGGTATGGTAATTTTGATTTGAAATAATTCAATTTTTATCCTGGGCTCAGAAATATGGAGTGTGAAAGACTTTTTCCTTGATGAATGAAAGAAATACACTGTTCATCATAACTAGAAAATTGGAATTAAGTCTGGCATTTTTCACGTTTTACTTCCATCAATCATATGTTAGATTATAAATGCAATTAGTTTATTTTCAAATCCAATGCATTCTTTTTGCTGTCTTCAGGACGTATATTTCTCATATTCATGTTCCTGTCATTGATTCACTTCGAATGGAATTTTGTAAAAATTATCGAAATAGTTGTTGGAGGAGCTTTGATGATACTTGTGCTTGTTGGATACAAAACAAAAGTGAGTACAGTTTTTCGAGAGTAATATATCTTATCTGGGAGAAAGAACATATTAATTGAATCAATCACAAAAATGCATATTCAAAATGCACTGTTACTAGGAAAGATTATCTCTGATAAAAGTTGAAAGTGTTTAAAATTGACTAATTATAACGATGTTTATTATTTGTAATTTATATCACTCACATATTAGTTCTTCGAATATCTTTTTATTAATTCAGTAAGGAGTTGTTAGTGAAAAATTACATATGTATTTTCAGCTTTCCGCTTTTGTACTTGTTATATGGCTATTCGGTTTAAATCTATATCTGAATGCTTGGTGGATTGTGCCAGCAGATCGTTTTTATCGTGATTTCATGAAATATGACTTCTTTCAAACAATGTCAGTTATTGGCGGACTGTTGCTTTTGGTGGCCTATGGTCCCGGTGGTGTTTCGGTTGATGATTACAAGAAACGATGGTAAAAGTATAATCTTTTAATTATTATGTGTAAGAAGCTTTTCTGTTGTGATTTTTCGACTAAATGAATGCATGATTAGTTATTATTTAATTATTAGATCAGAAACCAACTAACTTTTCTTGAAAGCGAGAAAAATGAAATCTAGGCAGACCTTTTTCCATTTATTTCTAATGAATAATTTTTCAAGGAAGGTAGTTGTAAGATCGGCTTATTTGTGATTATGAATTTTTAAATTTATGAATGCAAATATTAGCTTTAGTAGGCGCTACAGTATAAAATAAAAAGAAAGAAACCATTTATTTTTAATATATTTGTATGGTGCAGTACGCTTGTTATGTTTTTATAGTAGCTTTTGTTTAATACGGTAGCAGTAAATCCGAGAAATTCTTGGATGTTTGCATTATTTTCGTATTTTTCAATATTTTATAATCATTCGTGGCAATTCTTAGCGCGGATTCAGTTTTTTTCTTCGGTTGAAAAGTCATCATATTTCTTAATTAAAATGCATCGCTTTCTGTGTAGACATGTTGAGGTTTCAATATAATTTGGTTATTTTATACGTTGGTGTCCCCCATTTATGATTCCTCGACATAATAACAGATGGGTATTATTCGCGGGCATATAAGAGATATTGCTTGCCTTTGAATTTTATTTATTGTTCCTTCCTCTTTACAAAAGATAATTTTTACTTGTTTGATAACTTCAATTTTCAGGACAGGTCATTTTTACATTGTAATTTAATTTATGAAGTATTTCTTGGAATTATCGTCATTGTCTTCTTGTTTGTTGCGCACATATTTTTTGATGTTTTACTCATTCTTGCAAACTTTTTTCTTTTGTAACGAACATAAACAAAATACATGTTGTTCCTTTCACTTTTCTGATTTCACAACTTCATAGTAAATGTCCGTATGACCCTATAGTTCTCCTAGGCAAATTGCCACGACGATTATTACATTGATACCGTTGTGTAGTATCAATGTAATAATCGTCGAAATGAATAATTAGAAATGAAATAAATGTGAAAAATTAAAAAATTCTTTCACGGAGCATGCATCGGGAGTTTTTTCTTCGCTGGGTGTCTCCTTGTTCAAATGGGTTCAAATGGGTGTCTCGACAAAGACTGAAAGGAGAAAATTCGATAAATTTATCTTTTCCTGCTCGGGCAAAAGCTGCTTCCCTACATAGCTGAAATTAATGATGTAACACCGTTGAAGTTGTCAGCTCCAAAATAGTCGCTGAAAAAGAGAATATGCTTACAAGCTGATTTTTTTTTCACTCTGTTTCGCCATACGAATCCCTCATCACTCCAAACGTTTTAATAACGGAAATGTACTTCATTCTTTAGGGATCATCGTTCAACAGTATAAGTAGTATTTGATGCTAAGCATTCTCTTGCAATACCAGCCATTCATTCCAATTATTAAAACATTTTGAAATGATTGCATAAATGAGAATGTACTTGCTTTAAACTGCGCAAGCCGTAGTCTAAGAAAAAAAAATTTGACTGGACATAGCGGCTTTCATTCTATTCGAAATTGATCAAATTAGAAAATATAATTCAATTCACCTATTGAATCAATGCCTCTGTTTTTTTTCCTCTTGTCCTATTTCTTTCTCTCCCTTTGTTTTGTGGACTTATCATGCTAAACTTTTTTTAAGAACATAATATTTCCAGTCTTTTTTTTTAAACGAAGATAACTTACATCAGAGAAGGAAAGGAAAAGACATACAAGGAAGTGTTTATCTCAGCGACGAGAGTACGACGGAGTATGTCGCAGTGAGACAAAGATAACCATCAAATATGAACAGTGTTATATGGAGTGTGTTGTTTGTAAAAATAACTAGGATGAAAAAGCATTCATGTAAAATATAGATGATAGGACACAACAGGATGAGAGGAGGAGGAAAGCGTAGACATTTTGGACAAAACCAAAAACATAAACACTTTCAGAAAAACAGCGACTGCTTCACAACTCCGAATTGCAAATATTACAGATAATGCAAATTATGCAGCTCTACAAAGAAAGTACGTCAGTGACGCCGAATATGCACAATTACTTGTTCCAACGTGGGAATTTTCAAAACAAAAGTACACACAAACATTTTTCAAATGAACACGTTCCATGCTGCCAACAAATCGCAGATACGAACGCACTCAACCTAGCCCAAGATTCTTTTTAATAGTCATCGAGTCTACAGAGACATAACCGTCCTCTGGAACTGAGTTTATATTTTTAGATATATTCCATCTAAAGCTAGGGATATAGGAACACTACAACATGCGTTTATTATTTTACTGAGTGGTTATACTTCAAACCTTCTCGGCCAATTTAATCTGAAATTTTCAATTTCCGGACTTATTGTCCACTTACCAATCAAGCATATTTCGGCATCAGCTCTGGATGGATAACGATATGCTTGATAACATTATCAGAATACACAATAAAACCTTCTGATACCCAGAAATTAAGAGACTCTTTTCTTTAAGAGACAAATTTATATCACATTCCGGAACTTTACCTAATTTTACCTCGAATATCTATTATTTGTTTGCGAGCAATTTCAAACTAGCAAAAAGAGGAATTCTGATTTAATGCAATTATATATTGTTGATGATCTGGAAAAAAGCCAAGGAAAAAACATAAATGGAAGTAAAAATTTACATTTCTGCTAACAATTACAATTCTTTCCTTCTTGTCCCGCTGACTGTGCTGAACGAGGCAAAGTTTGTTTTGGTTGAACACCTGTATCAGCTTGATTCAAATCGAGACTGAAAATTAAGAAAAAAAATTAAGCAGAATCCAGAAGTGAATAATTTCGAATACCATCTGTCATATTTGTTCTGGAGTAACGTATACTTGCAATGAGCACTATAACATTGAGCACATAGCAATAGTAATTAAACAGGACTATTTGCTTAAAGAAAAACAAACCTGCCATCCTTAATATTTTGATAAATTTTTCTTGCAGTATCCAAGAAAGCATCTTCCACGTTATCACCACTGAAAAAATGATGCCATCATATAAAGATTATATAATAGATTCGTAAAAATCAGATTACATTACTTTTCGTTTTCCTTGCCAATCTTGAACTCAGAAAAATTTGCCAAAGGCAAAAGTAAAGCATGATTAAAAAATCAAAAAAGCCGAGCAAACTCATACGTTTTTGCAGAGCATTCCAAAAAAGTTAAACCATTTTCATCTGCAAATGCTTTTGCTTCCTCAAATGTGACATCCCTTTGTCCATCTAAATCACTTTTGTTTCCGATCAGAAATATCACCTAAAAATAAATCACCCTTATGTAATTCAAAAAACGTATAATGATTTTTAATATCAGATAAGGCGGAAATAATTCAACTCTCTTAGGATAGTTGTAAATTTGATGAGGTAATGTCAACAGCCTGACCGGAATGACATCATCCGACTAATTCAGGTAACCAATTATCAGTAATATCTATTGTGCAGCTGTCATTTTCAAAAGACGCGGAATGAATTGAACTGCGTGACTGCCCACTGCTGGTGATGAAAACGAGGTAAACAGACCCTACTGATGCATTGTTTGCTGAGAATATCTTTGAGTCAAGTTCAAAGAATACGGCAAGAATGGGGACATTGTGCGAATACCGTATTTGGATGCGTAAGATTTCTGGCATCTGCTAGCCAACTGCTCAGATGATTGTAAGTTGAACGTCGCGTGATATCATAAACCATCAGAGCACCAGCAGCACCTCGGTAATATGAACGAGTCACTGCCCGAAATCTGGCAAAAATATTAATCACGATAAAGTTCCGCATTGATTGATCAGTATAATAAATCCATCAGAAGCCAATACCGATATATTCAAACAGAGAAAAATAAGAAAAGATCCAGAAAATGTAATACAGTTGAAATCACTGACTAAAGCTAAGATATAACTCAAAATAAATCAATGCTGACCTAGAATTATGTGAGGAATTTCTGCGATTATCTATCAGTTGCTTATTGCAAAGAATCTGAGTGCAATTGTGCCTATAGGATCTTAATGCTCTTTGTCGACTTTCTAAAATATCTGTTGACCTGTTACCTTCCACTGTCTAAACTATTTGTGACAAAAATCTTTGGCTATTTAAAAGTTATAAACAAACTATGAATTCGGAAAATTCAAGGGAAGAGCGAGAAATATTACTGATATCAAATGAAAGATTCAAACCTTTCTTGACCAGCTGTATCCCATATTTGTAATTTGATTTTCTGTCCACTCACTTCGATAATACGTGTTCCAAATTCAACGCCTATTGTATGAGGACAGTCGGCCATAACTGCAATCATCGAAATGGATAAATATCAGATGGAGTTCATATTTAAATTATTTCTCGACAAGCAGCAGTTGAAGATGATTTTTGTAGGGAAAAACACTTAAAGAATTCTTCTACAACATATAAAAAGTTCAATGTTAGAGTCGGAAATATGGAGCCGAGCATTTTCATCAAAATCTAAATAGAATGGGCTGCTCTTGTAATACTGCACACTACTTTTTGCTGCATGACGACAATGAGCCATGACTGCAGTGATGGAAATGGACAAAAACCAGACTACAATTAGCTCAAGTTCAATAAACCAATGATTCCAAATGGGTATACATCATAATTAGCATACATCATAATCCAGTTAAGAATTTGTGAAGCATCATAGTCAAAACCCAAATCCTCAATAAATTTTGAACGTAAGGGGCCAAACAGGATTTAACAAACAAACCCAGTCACGTGTTTGTGAAGCAAAATTATATGAACACAAATGTCTACTTGGGTTAGCGTTTAATTCAAAGGTATTGTAGGGAAAGAAGATACTGCAAGAAACTTACACTTCTTTTCGGTGAATTGATGCAATAAGCACGATTTTCCAACGCCCATATCACCAATGATAATATACTTGAAAATATATGAATAATTGTAAGGCCCATTCGATGACATTACTTTTCGATCAAATTAATTAATCTGTAAACATCGCATTATTCACTAAAAAGAGAAAAAAAGACAGCAAAATTCTCACAACAAAACATTCATGTGTAACATTTGTCTACTGTATGTGTGCCGTGATATCAAGACATTAAACTCTCAAAAACTTACAATAATCTTTTTTTTTTTCAATAAACTTTCAAAAAACTACCTATTAAACCTTAACGATCAAGTAGCGCTAAATTTGAATAGCTCATACGATTAATTCCTCCCTTATCCTGCTACTCTATTAACAGAATCTAATATATAAGTAAACAAACATGTACGCATTCACACTACGATTATATATTCTACACGGAATGTCAATCTGTTCAAATTAACTCTTCTTTTGCCATATTTGCTATACACATGTAGTTTACGCAGAAACGTGACGCACTTAACCTTTGACCTACAGAATACTAATCTAATCCCAATCGATGGCCCCAAAGTTAGTACCATCCCTTTCATCCTCCGGGAAATGACAATCAACGGTGATCACCACACCGCGATGAAATCAACTAAAGACCGAATGAACGAAACACGGCCCTTGGCGTTAGCTAGCAGACGATATGAAATATTTTAGCCTCAGATATTTTTCAATGTTGCTGGATAAGTTTGTATGGCGGTCACTTTATGATCTTTCTAATCATTTAAAGTCAATTTCAATTAGCGAAACTTCAATCAGCTAAAAGCTCGACAGCAGGTTAGACGTAAACGTTTCGCAGAATTTTATTGATTTTCAATTGGTATAATCTTTGTGTAAATTCATTCAATTGAAATAATACAACAAAAACAGAGAGACGATAATGAAAAAAAAAATGGCAATAATATAATTATATCTGAGAAGTCAGTAAAATTTCTACAATAGAATTATAAAACAACATAGTACAAAATATGTGACAATTTAATAAAAGACTTTGGAAAAGGAAATCATTTGAAATAAAATGAAGTGAAAATTTAATTCTGAGAATTCGAAAATTGAATACATTTTCAGGAACCTATTAGCATGAATAATTCTCATCTTGCATGATTATCTAATTGTAATGTATCAGCAAATAAATAAATCATTGTTACGGTACGTTAATATGGGCATTAAAAATGAATGAAGTGGAATTAATATTCAATAATAATTAGAAAATATTGTAAAGGATGTGAAAATATGCTGAGCAAATATGAATATTTCGAACAAAAAAATTGGTCATAAATTTTGACTTTTTTTTTTCACTTCTGTAAATTGTTAGTAGGTATTGATTGAATTTAATTTAAATTTATTTCGAAAAAAAAAAACAATTGATCCATTTTGCTAACGATTGATTATGAGATGTTATGAAAAAAAAACAAGTTTTAATATTTTCAAACTTAATCAATAATATTAAATTTTCAATAAATTAGCTAAAATTCTCATCTTCATCATTGACGGCAATGCTTTGTGAATCAACATTATCATCACCATTCATATCGTTATCATTATCATCATCGTCATCATCATCACCATCATCATCATCACTATCATCAATATCATCACTATCAACATTTCCCTCAATAGCATCGCTCTCCGTTGCATTGTTACTCGACGAAGTCTTTTCAATTGTAGCATTTGTATTTATAGTATCTCTGTCGTTATTGATATTACTATCGCCTTGATTGGTTTCATCATCGAAGAATACATTATTTTCACCCCACATAAAATCGATATTAGCTGATCTATCAAAAATACTGCAACTTGGACGATCAGTTTCAGGATTGCATTCACTGATTATAAGTTCACTGTAAGTTGGTGCCTCTAAAAGTTCATCAATGAAATGTTCACGCATGCCTTGACCAAGAAAAACTTCATTCTCAAATGTTCGAGTTTCTATTCCTTCGCTAAATTCATCATCGCTAGTTTCCACTCCATCTAATACAATTAATGCTAATCCAAGCGAATAAATATTCAATGCCCATTGAATAATTTGTAGTATGTGATCAATCTAAAATTAGCAATACGTGATGCGTGATAATACGTGATCAATTTAAAATTAGCAAATTTGTTGTACGCGATAATACCGATATTTTTATAATATTTTTTTTTCTACAATAATTTACAATATGCAATAATGCATGATTAAATTAAAATTAACGATTTCTAGTATATGGTGATAATACATAACCAAAACTGAAATTAGCAAATAAATCATAATTCAAGAAAAATTCAAACTTAGCAATAGAATCAAGTAAAAATCTTGTAATAGAAAAAAGCAATCAATCAATTTTGTTGCACATTCTTTTGCTTGTAATATGATTACGACATTGTTCGCGATTATTCCAACATGATTACATTTTTTTTTTCAGATTTCAGAAGTTTAAAATATGATTTATATTTTGCAGATTATTGAAAATATCACTTAGTGAGGAAGAAATAAACAGTTGAGAAAAATCAAAAAACAAAAAAATAAATTTTTTTAAATTTTTTTTTACATACCAACTATTTCAATGTATATCGAATTTTTGAAAAATATACCACAATATAAATTATTCGTGCACTGCTGTGCTGAAAAGTTTTGCTATGACGCGTCATCATCGCGACAATTGTTTGAACAATCCCTGCTTGTACTAAAATTAGTAGCAATATCGTCGAACAATCCGATATCAACTGTAAGTTAATTAATAATTATGCAAAAAAATGAAGAAACAAATTTTAAAAACTTTCAAACTTTGATTCAGTTATGTTTATCATAACAAAATACATAAACATCCTATCCTCTATAAGTCTTACATATTTATGAGAAAAAAAAACGAAATGAAGGAAATTGATGAACAAAAATGGAAATAAAAAAAATAAATAATGAATAAATCAATTTAAGGTATTTTATTCTATCATGAATCACTTTTCGTAGCAAAATTCAACATCAACATCAAAGAGTTCAAGTCGAAAGAATAGAATATAGGAAATCATTAGCAATATATGTATATATAAATGAATTTTAATTTAATTTTTCTGCTTTCAACTTTAAATTTTGCAAACAATTTAACTTCAATATAGCGACAGTTTTCAGTTGTTCAGAAATGTTGCATTACTTATTTCGCTGATGCTAATTCTTGCATCATTCATTACGACAAATAAATGAACAAAAGTTGAATGAAAAATGAATGAATGAAAGTTGAATTAATGGATAATTCATAAAATTGAATAATAATTCAAGTTGAATATTTCGGAAAATTGGATAATTCATAAAATTGAAGTTCCATTTTTATCAATTTTCATATTAATTCGTTAATTATTATGTTATTATAAATAATGAGAGGAGAGACCTGTATGATAAGTATAATTACGCATCGTTGAAATCGTTCATGTTTACAAACCCAAATTTGTAGCAAACATGTCGCAATGGAATTAATCCACAAGAATGATTCATTACCCGAAAGAAAGTCGATTTTTGTTGAATAGAGCTTGTACATCTGTAGTTGCTTTATTGTTTAATTATTTAAATAATTAAATGAAATTTTTACAAAAATATTCAATTCAGCAAATTTATTCCTGCAATTAATGCATTACTATTACAATTAACTAAATGTGCAGTATTTCCTCTATTTTTTTTAATTATTTATATCATTTAGTTATGTTGAATAATTCGATTTCATCCTCAATTTTAAGAATATTTTTTGCACTAATTTCCATTTCAAATTAATTTAAAGAATTAGAATGTTTCTCATAATTTCATCTTAATAAGATTTCAAATCTGATTATTGGCAAAATTATTGATCCAATTTGATTCTTAATTTAATTTTATTAAAAACTTAATCTAATCTTTTATTAGAATTTTTTTCAAACTTACTATTGTTGTGAAAAGTATTTCAACAATAACAATAGCAATAAGCGTATAGGCTAAATTAGTAAGCGAACGAAGTGGGCCCATTATTGTTACAGATTGGGTATGTAATGGCGTATGCTTTGTTATTGTTCGAAAACAGAATACGATTGATTTTGCAGATAAAACGGTTAAGCTCACTGCAAGGAAAAAGTAACTTCCTGAAAAAAAAATCATTTCATTCAAATTTCAAAAAGAAGTAAATTCGAATATTAATCATTTAAATTTAAGTATTAGCACCATCTAATTAGTCACTCATTGTGAAAAAATATTTCTGTCAGCCAAAAGTGTTTCCTATTAAAGAAATTAATTAATTTTTCGTTTTATTTTTTCAGAGTATTTTCATATTAAAATACATATTTCATTTTTTTGTAAGTATTTTTACTTTTAACAGTATAGGTTATATATGGCAAAAAGCATAGGAAAAGAAAAGATGAAAAAAGGAGAAAGGAAAATTTTTTTGAGATCATTTTTAATAATTTGTGAGAATATTAATTGAATTCATTAATTTGCTATTGTTGCAGACTGTTAGCTTCCTAATTATAATACAATCAAATAAATAAATGAAAATAAAACAAAACAATTTTTACCATTAATTAAAAAATTTTCAACGCTCCTATTCATAGTGAAGTACAGCCGGCCGGTAAACATAGCTTCACAAAACAGATAAATTGTATGGATGGATGAATTTAGGATGATAATTGATACAACAGCTTGAAGCTTCTGAAATTGATAGCATATTAACAGCAAACGATAGATGAAAATTTAATTTAAACAGTAAATATTTTATTAAATTAAACATTGGAAATTTTGAAATAGCTTCAGCATTTAAAAAATGCATATTGCCCATTTAGATTATTTATCAATTTTAATTCACTAAACAGGACTAGACATAAAAATGTGCATAGAAATAGTTTAAATTTTTGAGAATGAAATGATGTTATTATCTTTTAAATACATCAACAAATTCTGTTTGATAATTTAAATGAAATTAAAAATAATTAAGCGTACCAAAAACATAATTCGTCGTTCTTTTCGATAATGATAATAAATAAATGCTAAACAAATTGTATAAATTAATGCAATTCCCGTATGGCCAATTCGTTTTGCATTACTGAATACGTAATAGGCGACATCCGTAGCAATACAGAGAGTTGATAAGATTAGGCCACCATAAAACAATAATTTAGTTTCGTTTTTATCTAAAATATATTTATAATTTAAAAGAACAAAAGTTTAGAATTTTTAAGATTTGAATTTTTTTCCGTCATTTCAAAAATATATCAAATTTACACTTTAGAAGAGCAACATGCAATGCATTTATAATCAGCCAGCCTACAATATTGTTACATTTAATCAGATATAATTATATTTTATGTACACATATTTACAAAAAAAAATTTCAAATTTTTTTTTTTTGTCTGAATGTTAAAGTACATTTTTCGGATATTGGCAGAAGGAAAAAAACTGATGAATTGTAAATTATTAATATTAATACCAGTATTATTAGCTTGTTTAGCTTGTACACTGCTAATTCCACGTTGAGCATCCGCTCTAAATCGGATACGACATAAAACTTCGGCCAAAAATGCTTTTTTTCCAAAAACATTCACAGGATATGCGCAGGTAATAAGCCGTATACCATGAATTACAAATGATGCAAATAATAAATGCACAACCTAAAATGATGGAAGTTGTTTTTCTAGAAAATAATTTTTTGAATTTTGAAATTCAATTAAAAAATTGAAAATATTGATGTTAATTCCATAAAATTATTAGAAATGTAAACAAAATATATGCATACATTTCCTTTTTTACAATATATTCAGGTACAATTTTCGATAAGCAATTTTCGGGAAAGGTATTACAAGAAAAAATAAAAAAACATATGCGAAATATATACATACATTTATAACTTGACATAAGTTATCGCCGATCAAATTATTCCATCAAAAAATTTTGATTATTTTTATTTTCTTATTCTGCAATTTATGCAGCAAACAAATAACTGACCAGTCTTATTATGCCAATAAAAAAACATCATTAATTTTTTGGTCATCAAAATTTTTTTGAGTAAAATTTAAATAAATAGTTTTTTTCAATGAACACAAATTAAGCATAATTACTTCAGTTTCATCGACTGAATTAAATTTGCTTGCTGGTATATCACTTTTTCGTCCCATAAGCATAATTAGCAAGTAAGTACTGTATGCATACGTTATTTCTTGAACAAACTGACAAACATTCATGATGATAACTGCACGCAAAATATGCGTGTTGCATGCATTGCGAAAATGCCATTGCATGTATGCAACTGATAACGATGAAAATGTACAGCAAACTTGTTGTACGATAAACGATGAAGAATAGCTGCAAAATGTAAATATATTTCATCATTTCTTTTTTTTCTCTTTCCTTCCTTCAAATCAATTATAATTATATAGTAAGCTTATTATGTAAATTAATTTAAGTATATAATGATAAATCTATGTAATCTAATACCTAAATAACATAAATGAACAAAAAAAACGTTTATGCATGTATTCCAAATATTTAAAATGAAAAAAATTTGTATGTAAATGTCAAATAAATTTCACATATTAAATTAATTGAGGAAAGTTAGCAGTGGCAATTTTTTTTGAAGTAAATAATTAGCTTACCTTAAATGAATGATAAATGATGAATGGTGCATGTAAAGATAATTAATGTTAATGAATAATGA
>UPTC01000526.1:0-34980 GCA_900537255.1 Acanthocheilonema viteae
TTGTGAACAAGTCCTCCAAAAGCGATATATTGTTACGGACAAAAACATGCTATAAAGACTGTTTTACTGTTGCCGAGATTCTCATAGCACATATTACTGTTTTCCAGTTCATATTTTTTTCTACTATCCATCAGCAATCATAGAGATATTTCGGAATATGATAATAATAGGGAAATGATAACAGGAAACAACCTATTGATATTACGTTTTCACGATACAGCCAGCTGATAAGAATATTTAACCCCTCAAAGCCAGCTAATATTTTTACGATTTTTCAAATATCTGAATTGCATTCCCTCGCTTAATATTGGATACCTACATTAAAGAAAGCAAACATAATAATAATAGGAACTGCTTCTATAATATCCAACATCTTTTCATATTGCTAGGTCAAAATCTGATCTGATCTATGGCATTATTCTAAATTTGAGAGGTTTGACAGAGGCAAACGATAAGAATGAAAAAAGATCCAAAATCGAACAAATTATTCCAAATTAATAATTTATGTCATTAATATGTTCCAAGAATAAATCAATCTTAACTTCGTTTCACATGCAACTTCTATTCTCGCACTTTCTTTTCTGTCTGATCTCAAAGCTTTATGACAATCGAAATTTGAATCGTTGACTCAGAAATATGTTAACCAAAATATGAATTGCTTGCTAATCTTTGGAAACGTGAAGAGAAAAATTTATTTAAATGTAATATATTTGGCGTTTAGCAATAAAACCTCAACAAAATAATTATCATTTTTGATAAAGCTTATCAAAAAAAGAATGAAGAAAGTATCAAGTTATCACAGTGTTTCTTCCAGCGTTCATAACAACAATATATTTGTAGAAATTTTCAATAAAATATGTGACAGAAAAAGAGAAAAAGCGAAGAAGAATAACGATTAATAATTCATACAATCCTAAAAATATCTATCTCTCTTCTTTTCTTTCTCAGTAATTGAACTGTTATCAAAATTCTCTAATTATGGCCAAAGTTTATCCAAATGAACAGTAACTTTTCATATAAATCCTTTTACTTAAGATTACGTAATAAACTTGATTTTGTCAAAAAGGCTGACCAACAAAGTAAACGCTTCCCATATGACTTGCAATCTATTTCTTTCGAGCTCAAAGAATAATAAGGAATTAACAATGACCATGAGCTTAACATTACTCAAATAACAGAGCGCAAATAAAAATGCAGTGAACGAAAAGGAAAGAAAAAAAGCGTAATAACATTATTTCATCTACTTCTATGCTTTATATGAGAAAAAAAAACAACCATATATTCAAATTAACTTAACAAAACATAGTTCATTTATTCCTGACACTTCTTGAGCAAAGTGAATTAAAGTTAAGCTCATGTGTAAATTGATTAATTAACATATCCAGATACATAAATGAATATCATTATATGAGTGTAGTAAGGCACTGCTCAGTAATTACAAATACATCATAATTTGCAGAAATTCCCAAAATATATCAGTAATATAATACTATATAGTTTATAAATAATTTGTGCTTCATCTCTCTCAAGGAACCGAATTACCAATTACTGCTGTTGTCGGCGGTCCAACAATTATTTCTTGTCTGCCTGAAAAAGAAAAAATGACCTGCTATTATTGCTCAAGTACAGAACACAATCTAAAATAGAGAAAATTATTTAAAAAATTCCAACATAAAGTTAAAATATCTCACTTGATATGGAATTAGTTGGAGAAATTGCTGCTGACAGCTGTTGTAATTGCGCATTCTCCTTCCTATAGAACGCTTCTACTTCATCGAGCTCACGAGTAAATTCTGCTTCTAATGCCTGCAATTAAAAGATAAACATGTAAAACTACGCAGAAGTTTCCTTGCATATCTGCGTGATATTTAATTTAAAAAAGACAGAGGGATTCTTCTAGTTTACATTTAAAAAGTAAGACACCTGCTTCCTTACTGGCAAGCCAGCTTTCCAGTCAGCTATCACCTGTTCATATTCTTTCTCGTACATTTCCATTTTGTTTTCCTCTGCTTCCAATAGCATTTTGCGCTTCTCACTCTGAACAAAATATAATAAATTTATAAACACTGATGTTTTTGGTTTCACGTGATGAAGCCGTGATTCTCATTGCAATGCTAAAAAGATCGAAATTTCATTCATAATTTACTCACAGTAGCAAATCATTCTTGCTGCTGTACAATAACTTCCGATACTTACTCATTTAGAAGAATAGTACTGACAGTGAAAAAATTCAGACATGAAAACAGCAGTTATAAGAACAAAATCCATGTCGACAAGAGTTGAACTAACATGAATCTCTTCTAATTCCCGTATAGCTGTTGCATTTTTCTCTTTCAATTCTCTCAGTTTCCGAGCATATTTAGTGTCATGCTCCTCCAACGCATTTCGTACACGTTGCTTTTCCTTTTCTTCAAACGCTCGTATTTTTTCATTAAGCGTTGCAGAATCATCTCTCTAAAGAGAGAGAAAATTTGAACCTACATGAAGAAATTATGTAAATGATATTCATTATAATGTAAGCCAAACTTGAATATTTATTACCTGACAAGAAATACGTAGACTCTCTTTAAACATAGCAATTCGAGTTTTAGATTCGGTACGAAAATCTTTTGGCAAACGTTTTTTGAAGTTGGCATACAAGCGTACTTGTTCCTCCTCATCCATTTCATTTACTCGGCGCATATGATCCAATTCCTGCAGCAATGGAAATAGGGATATTTCAATCACATAAAAACTTACTATTATGTAAGTACCAACTCACTCTCTGATGCCGAGCAAGCATTTGAGTTCGTTGTAGATAAAAGCGATCTTTCAACTCTTGTTTGTTGAGATGATGCCGTTCAGCCAATTGCTTCTCCTCCAGATCCCATTCCGAAGCTTCACGTGATCTGAAGGCAAATAAGTGAATTTTGAAGAGATTTAACTAATATTTGATAAAAAATGTTTGATAAATTTGATATAAAATAAAGCATAATTTCAAAAAAAAAATTTTTTCCATTTCCAGAAAAAAAGCATTCAAGTAAAAAAGAACAGAAAGCAAAATCCAGCCTAAGAACAATTTAAGGCTTAAATTTCTTTGCATTCACTCAATTATTCGATAACAGTCGGGAAGACGAAAAACCTCAAAATAGCATGCTTTTGTTGTTGGAAATTTTTTTCAATCTGCAAAATCTTCATTTTATGATCCAGCTGGACACGAGTCATGCGTGCTGCTTGTTCGGATTGTTGTTCAGCAACAAAGTTCATCTCCTAAAAGATAATATTATTTCCCATGTTTCGAAAGTAACATACTATTATACACAGTAACTTATATAACAAATGTCTATATAATAGTTTGCACTAATTCTAACTCTCTTTTGTTGATCGCTATCCAGCTGTTCCTTGCGTATACGATAGCAATCTTTACGCTGACTTTTTGGGATTGTCTCCATTTCTATTTTCAGGTCGCGTTGTTCTTGTTTCAGTTGTTCGCGAAACATACGCAACTCACGTTCCTAAAATACAGTAATAATCTGAAAAAAAAAACCACTGATAATTTAAATAACCAATACGTTAAGCAACCAATACTGGAGAAACCATTGTAGTGCCCTCTACAGTACCGCTACACTGAATCGAATAATGAATAAGCTTTGATAAAGCAGGTCAAACTTGAAACTCAGCTGGACATTTCGTTTAATAATGACATCCATATAAAAGTATCATGTCATAAATTCTCCAACGGTAAGTGTATACTTGAGCAAAAATATTCAAAAAAGTTTAGTTATAACAGAATTAAAAGTAAAGTAAATATAAAGAAGATTGGCACTAACTTGATCACTTTGCATTCTTTTCAATGATTGCTTCATATCTTCACTATGTATTTCTTCACATTCTTTTAACTGCCTTTTCTGCGTCCTGGCCAACATTTGCAATTCAATATCTGTTTTCTTGTAGATATTCTAAAGTAACTAAGACAGTACTAAAAGCTGACCAAGCACATATCGAGTAAATTTCACAGGAAAAATAAATAATTTTTCTAATAAATTATAATAACTTATTCTATCTTATCCTATCTCCTATACTTCGGTTTACATATGAAATTTATGACTAGCAATTATTCAAATTAATATAAAATCAAGCAAATTACATGCCCCTGCATAATGACAAGTTAAAAATGGAAAAATACTTCTATACACTAACAAAATGCCTACTTCTTTATCGGCAGCAAAACGTTTTATTTGTTCGTTGCGTAGTGATTCGGCCTTTGCATTCAATTCACGCTGCTGACGCGCTTCCTCGCGCTGCAGACGGCGCAGCTCATGCAACTGCTGTTTCCTGGAAATGAATAAAGTGAACACAATAAATCAACACTAAAAAAAACTACATTGTAGTCATTTAAAAATCAAACCACCAAGAAACCAACTATTAAAAGCATCATGATCTCTCAGGAATAGGAACGCGAATCATAAACGAATTCCAATCCACTAGAACTGCCCATCTGGAGATCACTTTCGAACTACATGATTGATTATTCACTTATTGGCGAAATAATCAGTGAATAAACGTGTTACATAAATATCCCAGTCACAGCAAACTATCACTTATTCTATTTTCTTCCCCTTAACCCAATTTTCAAGATCATAATTGAAAAATTTGGCACAACAGAAAACTGATGTATTCACGGAGCCAAGCCATAGCAGCATGATCGAAAGTATAAAAACTGAGGATAAAATGAAGAAAAAATGATGTATCTTCAACAAACAGACAAGTAGAGATTCACGAACATCCATGCAAATGAAATGATAGCAGGTACTACCACCAAACAAAACAGCTATTAAAATATGGAGGAAAAATCTGACGACAGTAAGAATAACACAAATTGAAAGACTGACCAATCACCATAGAGCGATATATAATAACGTGGGATGAGACTGTAAAAATTATTCAAATGTTAGCAAATTTGAAGTCCAATAAAAAATAATCCGAATACTCAGAACAGGAAATGGAAAATAAGTCTCCACTTAATTTTTTAAATAAGTATAAGGCATTCTTGTCTTTCAACAACAGAAGTGAAATGGCAGACATTTCTAGCATTCAAGATTTCTTGCAATATTCTACTTTCCATTATATGGAAAGTAATTAAGTATAACAAAATAACAAATCTTGTTTAAATATGCAAAAACTACAACAGGAAATAATTTAAATTTCTGTTCCTATGAAACCAAACTATTGTGTCGCTGCAAAATGTTAAAGCTCGAGAACTTGGACTTTGAATACTAAAGAATTAACCTCAACTCATAGTCCTGTTTTACTCCGAATACTTGATGAGACGTTGATGTCATCTGGACACCATCGACGACGTATACTCGAGTTTTCTTGGTTACAGTTTGACGATGCGGTGAGCGTCGTGATCCCACAATTGATGTGCCAGTGCTTGGAGCCTGGGAACAGAAATAAATATTTAACTCGAGAGATGATGTGATCTTAGGTTACATTGGTTTAATTTATTTTTTCCTTTTTAGAAAATGAGACCTGTTGAAACCAAATGATTCTGCAAGCGATTAAACAAAAAAATAATAATCAATTCGACATTATTAGCTTGAGGAAGCAAAAAAAAGCAAAGTTATTGCTTGTGATTATGATAATAATAATTATCATAATTTAAAAAATTTCACTGAAGTAATACTAGGATTTAGTAACACTCATTTTAATGTTACTAAATCCTAGCATTACTTTAATGAAAAATATCTATGAGACGAATGCCAATCCGCAATATCATCGACCACTTGCTCCAAATATTTCTTATCATGATTTGATAATTCAGCAACACTTATTTCGCTCTAGCTTCCTGATAACATATGATTTCATATTTACGGTTTCCTTTTAATCTCAAAGAAAAGCTGGTTACCAAAAATAATTTACTTTGGTGCCATTTCCTACTGACTTTCTGTTGGTTGACACCTTCTGTTGTGAGCTTGATGATTTCCTGTCACCGCTACTGTTACCTATATTATTTTCATAATAATCAACCGGTGGTTCTGGTGGTGGAATAGTTAATACGGCCCGAGGTGTCGATATTACTGATTCAGATACAGCCGCTGTTCCAGCCGATGTCACACCACCATTGGCAGCTACGGCTACCAGAAAACCAGAATCATCACGCTGCAAAAAGTTGTTTTCAACAGTTGTGACTAATTATTAAGAATTGAAGTAAGAGCTACGTCGTGACCTTATTATTTTGAACTGATAAAGTTTTAACATTCAAAATCTTGAAAAAGCAGCTATACAAACAAAAGTATTAAGTGTAAAACTAGCTGATAAATTTACTGTATTCCATTTTTAATATTTCTGTAAAAATCCCAGACATGTATTTAGAGATAAAAAACGAAAATGAAATTATTTACCTCACCCGACTTGCCCTCATAATTGTGTCGATGAAAATGTTTGCTAGAATTTGATGAACTTGATGATGCTGTTCCAAAGTAATCATATTCGTGCTCCTATAATAAATTATTTTGCTGAATTATTATCGTAAGTTAAATGTTTCAAAAAATCCAATATCATGCGATGATAAATTGACCTCCTTCCACTTATTTCAAAATCACCAACTGCTGATAGAGCACAGTGGGTTGATCTGCTGTTAAATTTTTGCATGTTTATTTCAAGTCTTCGAATATGCCCAACTGCATTACAATCTTAGAGGTATCTATTCAGTATCAATAATTTATCGATGCATGATGTTATGAAAGCAACGAAGTTAGAAAAATCAACTTTCCAAATTAATAAAAATTTCAGTTGATTAGATCATCTAAAGCAAACTAAAAGCATGATCCTTACCAGATGCATTTCTTTTTTCTTGTTACTTGTTGAAGGCGTAAGCTGGTGATGACCTGCGAGAGCGCCATTTCGATCTCTTGCATTGTCCTTTTTCTGTTCATTTATATTCTTCAGAATCATTTTGTTCAATTCTTGATTTCGTTCCGCAATTAATTGTTTACAGTTTTGACTCTGTAATTACTAACATTATGCCAGTAATAACTTTTAAGAAAATGTAATTAAGTATAAGAAACTATTGCAAAATTTACCTGATCCCTTATATTTTGATTTTGTTCCTGCCGTCGAACATGATCAATAGCTTTTGCCGCAACAACAACACTATGTTGTGAGAACAAATGTGTTGGTGAAGGTGGCGATGGCGATGAACCAGCATTAGATGAGGATGCAGTAACAATCTTGAATTTTTGATTCATTACGGATAAAAATTAAACAGCTACTAGAATTATTGAAAAAAAACTTATGGAACAAACATATGTAGAAAATATTCCATTTATCTAATATACTTCCTTCCTTCATAAATTATACTTACTTTTCGAGCATTCGTTTGCTTACTTCTGCTTTCCGGATATGATAGTGGCCGACGGATTTCAATGATCGTTTTTTTATCTCTTTTATCACCTATTGACATTGCAACAGTCTTAGCAGACAAATTAGAAGGCTGTGTCATTCTAGCTTCTGTTTTTATCTCAGCATTAGAAAAAGGGACTTTGAAGCCTGCTCGCATGGAATGCTGATGTTTTAGCAGTTGCTTATTCTCCAGAAGGGGAGAACTCTGTAAAAATAAGATTTTCACAAATCGAAATTCGTTTTGTTTTGCTTATCTTATCTGATGCAACGGATCAAGAAACTTTTCCAGCACAAAATTTGGAAAACAAATAAAAACTTCGAGATTTCATCATAAAATTATCTGAAGAATGAAATCGTCAATTCCTCTCAAAATGGAAGGAGTGCTCTAGCAACTCTAGTAATTTCTATTTAAGAAACGAGTAAAAATAAGTTGCAAACGAATCCAACCTTTTCTGATGTTGATTTTCCATAATAATAATTCCGATTATTCAGACTATCAGTTTCTAATCCGGCGACCTCGTTCTGTCAAAATAAATAACATTCAAAAATATCGCAGAGAATGAAATTATAATAGAAATGCAAAAAATTTACCCATAAATAAAAGCAAATATTACGTTTTATCCCATATGTACAAACATAAATTTTTATAAAATACCTGCAATACGGAATCAGGATTGTGCCTATAGATAGTTCTTGTTGCGTTTAGATGATCTGTTGACCAAGAAACACCAAACGGTAATTTGCCTACAGAGTAATGTACACCTGCCGCAGCAGAAGTAGGACCAACTTGTATTAAATGACGTGAACATGCCTAAAATTTAGTACCGCCTAACATTAATATTACTTAGAAAAAAATGATAATTATAGATAAAAGCCAAAGACTGGAATAATTTCCTAAATAATCATTTAGGTTTCCATAGAAAGAGCAAATAAACTAAGATCAGCAGCACTCAGACCGCTAAGCTAAAACACTGACATAAAAAGTCTGTGCTTTGTTTAGAGGAATAATGTCCTTTGTTTGGGCTCAAATTTAATGAAAGAAAATGAAGTCGCAAAAATGGACTCCTTTAAGTGTTACTTTATTGGACGAAACAACCTGTGGCTGCGATAAACATCGCTGTGTGGTAGTAAAACCGGCAGATTCTTCCTTATCAATAAATTTTCAAAAAAGATAAAATCAAACTTCCAGATAACCTATTTTTTCAAAATTAAGAATCGAATATACCACTTATCTCAAAAGTTCGCTTCCTAATTCTTAGTCATAAATTTTTTAGCTTGGTTAGCTGTTGCGCTAAAATTTTTTGGCTTCTTACTTATTGCTATGAGGACATAATACTTTCCTTAGTTCCTACAAGTCCCCGGGATGCAATCTAAATAAGGCTCAAGTGTATGCGCAAATGCTAATTTATGCCAAAAAAAAGTTGAATTTCAAATTAATGTAATATAACTTTTAAAAGAGAATCAAAAGATTTATATGCTATTGTATCCCTTTTCTTTTCTATTTTCGAAACGCTTGGCTGTTTGGCGTACTGTAAAGTTAACCTCTATGACCTGTTGCCAATAAAAATTTCAGAGAAGTAGGAGCAAATAAAAAAGAAAAGAGACAACTGAATCGATGAAGCAATATACACAGCCTGATTCATAGTTCACTAACTCAGTTATTACTATACAATAATTAAATACAAGCTTTAAGCTTACTAATTGAAGTAGAGTTAGCACGAAGCAGTAAAGAACCTGAATTACTTAAATGCTTAAATAAAGCAGTGAATAAATCAGTGGAGCTAACATCATTTTGTTTAGAGAATTCTTCAACGGGATTAGATTCATGAACAGCAACTTCCTCCTTTGTAAAAACCTAAAAGGAGAATTGAATATAATTATCAAGGCTAAGGGCATACACACTCGAAACAAAATTAATACCAGACAGAAAAAAAATGTAATAGTTATACTAAGGGAAATAACCTATTGAAACCAATGAGATATTTCGCAAGATGCATATAAATTGCTAATAATAAAATGATATTCAGAAAGGAAAGCTACCTAAAGTATATTATTAAAAGGCTAATAAAAAATATGATTTCAGTCATGATCCCATCGAAAAACTAGCAGCTTAGTTGAAACATTTTGTGCAAAAGCTGATCTTGTAAGCTAAACAAAGTACTAACATACTGAATTTAATAATATCTATGGAATGTTAAAAGTACTCCAAGAAGAACCGAGTTTCATTCAACTTGGAGAACTCACCAAGATATATTTCGACTCAAGAAACAAAAAAAGTAAAAAAAAATGATTCTGCGAATGAAAAAATTCTATAAAGTACAAACTCACGAATTTGAAAAGGAATTAAAAAGGAAATAACAAGGGAGAGTATAATAACATAAATATATATTAAATATTTTACCTTTACTTTCAACTGTTGACTGTCTTCAACTTTTAACATATGCACAAAATTAGCTTCTTGCATAGCGTTTGGCCGTTCCAGTTTGACATGAGCGTCAGTTTGAACCAATTTCTTATTGAATGAAGCATTTGACGTCACAACAGCTCCTGTTTCGGTAATTTGAACCTGTATTTCAAAACTATCATTAAATTCTGTTTCCCGATACCGAATATTTCGCTTTGCTAAATAAAGACACTGTAAATACCGTGGTAGGTCGCCCCAGCAACTGAGCGTGTAGTTGGTCTTCAGAAACAACATCACGAATTTGATCAGCTGATTTCGGACAACCCAACTTGTGTTCTACACCTGCATAAAGAAACATCCTTGAACAACATTTAAATTTCACAGTTTTAATGTATTGATAGTTGAAACTTATTAATCTAAATATACTTTCTCTAAGCTTGTCAAAACACTTAAAAATAAAATATTAACCAATGGTTTCATTTTTCACTTGCGGTTTCGAAAGAGCACTCAAATTCAGATTTGTAGTATTCTCCACTTTATTGCTGACAGAAGCAGCGTAAGAAGCTGATAATATCGGCATGGTTGGATCGGAACACTCCGACAGAAGGAAATCAGGGCTCGGAGATAAAGTTGGCACTGGAGACTGGTCACCTAGAATGAAAACTGAGAGTTTTTAAAAATTAAAAAATGTTTCATAAACAAAATGTATCTAACACACCTTCTCCTCTAATTTCACTAAACTGTTCCTCTTCCAGATTCAATGCTTTATCGAGATCACTTAAGGCTATAACAGCTTCGTGATGATGTCCATGTCCCGAACTTTTGCGACTTCCCACACTACTCGACCTTTCGAAAAACTCTAGTTTATCTTGACTGTCAGCATTTATCTCTACTATTGCTACCTGAAACAATAAGAATTTTGTTTTTTCAAAGAACAGAAAAATTGCAGTTTAAATAGAGACATAAATTAAGTAATAGTGTGGAAATAAATAAGCATACCGCCAAATAACATACCGTGTTTTCTTCTTTTTCCAGAATACCTCCATCCTTTGCCGGTAAACTTGGTGCACGTTGTTTCTTTCCTGATAATAAAGATGATAATATGTTAGCATTTACCATATTATTAGTTTCGCAACATATGGGACTTATTTCCTCTGCTAATTCCAACTCGACAGTTGTTGATCCAGCATTCACTATTGTTGGTTTTGAGGTGAATGCTGTTACTTCAGGTCTTATCTTCTGTTCGGTGACAGATAGAACTGATTGACATTGTTTACTGCTCATACTGCTCGCATCGTATGGCTGAACCTGCAACGAGAAAGCGATGTTCGTAAAAAACGCGAAGAAGTAACCATCGTTAATAATCCTCAAGTCTGATAAGCAATATTTATTGAAATAGGACAACTTAGAATGCCACATGCCTATTTGCGATAAGCGTTGCAGTTCCTGAAAACGAAAGAATAATAAGACTATTTAATCTTACTTCACTAGCTGTAGCTACACTACTTAATGTAGTCGTATCATCATCATCTTCATCATCGTACAATGTTTCATCATCACTGCCAACCACCACTTCTGTTGTTATTTGTTCAGCATTCACTTCGCTAATCAACGAACGTATACACTGAACTGATCCTGATTGTACAAAAAATGGATGCTGAAATGAAGCTCAATTCGATACAGATTTTTGACAGAAAGACAAAAAGATAAAGTTATCGTAAAAATTATAAAATCCCCCATTTATCAAAATACGAAATGTGATTTCTGAAAATTTATTCGTTCCTTTAATACTTATATCATATAGATATTAACCAATAAATGTGATGCAAGTTATAAAGCAAAACTCTTAATGGAAGAATCCATGAAAGGCCCAGCAAATTAGTAATTCTTATAATCAACAAATGAATTAAAAATTCATTTCGAGATTTCCCACTTTCACTGCACTTGCAATCGAGTGAATTTCCTGTACAAAAAAAAATTTCAGAAATTTTTTAAAAGTTACACTAACCATTAATACATCAGCGGCACTTGGTCTATTTTCTGGATCCTTTGTTAAACACTTAGTAACTACGGCTCGAAAATTAGGAGACCACAGATTGGGGCGTTCCAGTGTGGGAGGATCTGCCTTTATGACCTAAAGAGAAGATAAAAATTGTGAAAATCTGGCGTTTCTTGAAGTCTTACAAACAGCTTTTGCAGATTTTATTCCTCATAATTTTTTTCTCTTCTATCTACTCCCATTTTCTTTTCTTTACCTTATTTTTTGTCTCTCATTAAACTGATTCTAAGCTTCGTGCCTCTGAAAAAAAAAACGACGAATTAAATCCACCTTAAAAATCACTTTTGCAGGATTCATTTCCGCATAAGGTGGTTTCTCTTCTGCCATTTCGATAAGAGTTATCCCGAAACTCCATATATCTGCCAACTTATTATAATGCTTTTCCGGAAAAGTTTCACATATCATCACTTCCGGAGCCATCCTGTCAAGGACAAACTTTATAACTGACCAATTTCAATAGCTTTCATTGGGAATCTTTTTTTGAAAAAGCAACAGTACTTGTTTCTATCCTGACGATGATAAGAATATATTACCGAAACTACTACGCATTGTGAAATTTTGTCGTGACAGAACCAAATATCAAGCATAAAAAGATTAGAAATGAATTGATTTAAGCTTAAATATTACTTAGAGTACCTTTTTTTTAAATTACTAAACTTCAGCCAAATAAGTCCTACACACAATTTTTAAGGAGTTTCAAAGAAATGCTTCTTCCAAAAGTAAAATTAACATGATTAAAATGAAGTAATAATTTAGGTTTAATATTGTTTCATTTTTCGGTCGTATTTACTATTCAAAAGTCTTAGGAGTCTTAAGGTTGATTCATCGGACTTCCTTTAATTGTATATTGCTAAATTAAAGAAAGCCCGATGAAATATTCCTAGCCATCATAATGCTTCAATGTTTTCACAAATATGAAATTCAGAAAATACGAATAATGATTTGCACAGTGCTCTACACCAATGAAAGTTGGCCAGGAATATAAGCAGTAATAAACAGTTTACCAATACGGTGTCCCAATGAATGTTGATCGTACTTCTCGACCATTCTTGCATAGTGCTGACACACCGAAATCGGCTGCAATTAAATTATGCTAAAGCAATGCAGTGAATTCTTTTTCGTCTCTTCTAAAAACTATTCATAGATAACTGAAATTATCCTACAGATATAAAATTCATTGACTTTTATACTAATCCTTATTTTTGCAAAGAGAAGCATCGTCTTTCTCGTTAGCCATAAACATGACCAATAGATCATCTAAAGGTGAATTACCGACCACAAGTATGGAAAGATACTACTGCTATCATTCATTACTTTCAATTTTAATGAAAAGTAGAAAAAGACAAAGATATTATTTACCTAATTTTACCCTTGCATCACTTGTTAACAGTACATTGCCAGCCTTCAGATCTCGATGAATTACATTTTTGCCATGCAGAAAATGCAGTGCCTTCAGGATCTCTTTCATGATATAATGAATTTGTTCTTCAGTAAGATGTCGTGACAACTCCATCATTATACTGTCCACCGCACCACCACCACAATATTCCAACAAAAGCTGTATTGAAAAAAAAATTGGCTTATAGAAATTATTAAAACTTCATTAGAAAAACTCTACCAGGATTTTTCAGATGGGGTTACAATACAACCAAAGTGTAAAAGTAATCTTTAAGACAATTGGGAACTCATATTAATCTATGACCGACATGCAGGTGCACCGCTGTCAATAAATGTACTGTAGTGAATTTGTATTAATGTAATCCTTATCTCAAACAGTAGATACTTCGTCATTCGTATCTGGACAGTTTATTATAACATAAAAACTGCAAAAAGTCTTTTACAACATCTTAAAGAAAGGAACCACTTTCTTGCATGTATCATTGAAAAATTTTACTGCTTGAACAATCCACACAAATATCGGCTTACATTTTCACAAATTTTCCTTCTAATACTTTGATAAATAGCAACAGAAATATTGTTAAATGTAACTAAGTAATAAGTAACTACCGTAATGCGAGTACCCATAGTAAATGCATCATAAAGTTCGACAATATTTGGATGTTTACACTGAGTAAGAATTGATACTTCAACCATTACATCTTGGCTTTCATCGTCCTCCAATTCCATTGCCTAAAGCAGCTAGATTTTAATCAATCGAAAATAAAACACATGGAAAAGCATATAAAGAAAAAATTTGAGCATATAATAAAATACCTTTGCGGCGGCCACTCTTCCTGGTTCCAGCTTCGATCGTGCTTTATAAACGCTCCCAAATGCACCATCACCTATTACTTCATCCAATATCCAATATTCGCAAACGTCCGTTTCAATTCGAACAATATCAGGAATGGTCTTAGTTCCAGAACCAAAAGTTGACTTTTGGCCATCATTATTAAAATTTGAGCCAAGGATGAATTTTTTAAGCCGATTCACGATCGGCATGATGAAATGAGCATTTGCTGATTTGTCTGAAAAAAGAAAGTAAATATTACGGCCCTTCGTTTGGCTTCTTCATGGAAGGTAAAATAAAGAAAACAAAGTATCACAGTATCATGCATGTTTGTACATCCAGTTCATAATTTAAACATATGGGATCTTAAGCATTTCAGATAATTAAGCCACAGCATATATAATATCCCAACTTATATACTCATTCACTGATTACGACTATTTCTATAGTAATCTGAATTTGAAATATAGAGGTCGAAGGGGAAGGAGAAAGAAAAAAATCAAACGAAAAAATATAAAACCAACGATGGGGTAATCCACGGAAAACATGCAGTAGTCATCAACTAAATAAGCAAACAAATTACTGCAAATTCTAATCCTTAAAATGACGTTGAAGCAAATGAAAATGAAAAAAAGAATTGATGGATAAGATACTTTACGAAAGAGAAAAACAGGAGCAATAAGATTTTCTTTTCATTGTTTATCGTTTGAGCCCACCAGGTGTGAATATTTGTTCTTGATGCTTATCTTATCTTTAAAGTGAAGATTACAACTGCTATTAAAATAATCCTGTTCCAGACACTTTTAGAATGTTAGAAATGAAAATATTATAAGACGAAAATAAGGTGCTTTCTGGATATTTTCCGTAGCTTACATATCCTAAACAATCTGACAACTTGGTAAGCACTGATATAATAAGAATCAAGCAGCTGCATGCGAATCATGTACATTTCTACATATTGTAAGGTTTGCAACACTTTCGACGTAATCTCAACATTGGTATCACTTGATGCAGTGTTTCTCAGCTTATGACACATAAAATGATTAAAGCCATACATCAGGATAAATTTACGTGCATCAGCAATAACCTGAATGAAGTCAGATTTTGAAGATGTAAGGAGAAGTTAAAATAAAGACGGAGTATTCTTTTTGAAACAATACATAATAAAAGACACTGGATCTATTTCTTCTATTTTCCTATCTTCAATTCATAATTTACCGGGAACTATGCTTATAGTCATGTGCTGATAACATAAACTAGTAAGACGTCTCTACTAGACGTCCTAGAGACGTCCTTTTTATCATTCTTATTTTGAGATGATCACTGAATCCCTTTTATCAATGTAAATATAAGTACAGTTTATTATATGCATGAAAAAGTAAATTAATTGCGTCTTATTTGATATATTATCAACATAACATAAAAGTGGGATATTTCTTTCATTTACAATATGAACTTACTCTACGAGAATGTAAAAATCAATCGCAGACAGCAACGTATGACCTATATAAGCGTTACACAGTACCTATTGTTGTACTTTTACGTATATCCAACTTGTATTTCCCTTTTCAAGGCATTTCTAAATTACAATAATTTTTCATGGATATTTTACTCTCCTGAAAATAACTGTCTTTAAGGATTTGTTAAAAAAGAAAATCTAACAGACCACTAAGTTAACAAAGGGCATTTTAAATTAAATTCATTGCATCCATTGCGCTACTTTGCTGAACTTTGATTCGTATCAATCCACTTCTCCCCATTTTTCCCTTTAATTTTTATTGTAAAAAATCGAAAAACTAATGAATATCTGCAACCAAAAAATCACACAAAAGAAAACCGCAATCTGTTCCAATAAAGATGACACAAAGAGATCCAAATACAAAAATTCCATCAATAAATTTATAACACTTAATTTTAGTCTTAGAGCGGGGTACGAAAAGTACGCTCCTTCCCAAACAGAAAAATTTATGCTTTTAATTTTTTTTAATGCATTTGAAATAATAGGTATGGTAAAATAACGTACAATAAAAAAGAAAAAAACTTTCTGAGATATGAGAATTAAAGTTCACATTTCCATATACAAATGTCAGTGATCCTTCACTGTTACACCTTGAACTATGATCTATAAATGACTAAATCTGGCACACTGTATATAATGAGAAAAACGAACAAATTAATTTAAAGCCAACGCTATCTCTCAATGTTTCTTTTCTCTTCACGTTATGTAAAATCAGACTATTAGAGAAAGCTCGTGGTTCGTTTCTTGGACTAACATGACAACGGTGACATATAAAAAAGATGTCACTGTTGTCACCTTAGTCCCAGAGAAGTCTGATATAAATACGAAAACATACTATAGATTGGGTGACCAAAATCTAGGGATTGGATATCACGAAATAAAATTATATCATACCTAATAATATCAATGAGGATGAAATCTATATAAAAAGTTAACAACAATAGCAAAATAATATCACTGAACAAATCAGCAAAGGATATAACAGATCATGTGGAAGATTCAGGTTAACGTGAAATTTCATTTCATGTAAAGTTACTAGAAAGTATTAATACAGCATAGGAAATAAAAATCACAATCTCAAATGTCGAGATTTCCCGTCCTAAAAACTGTGTTTTTTTACCGAGCCTATCAGAGAAAATCGCAAAAAAATACTGCTAACTTATGAAAATTCCCGCGGAAAGGTTCGATTGGAAAACATATTTTAGTGGAAAAATGCCCGAGGTGTACAGTAAAAGAAGTTCGTTTTAAGCTCATCACTTCTAATGTAGCGTTGCTTGCAATTAAAAATAAGATACCTATGATTGAAAACATAAAAAAAACCATTCAACAACGAAGACTATTTTCACGAAGCCCTTAAAACCGAACCGACATATCCACCCACGCAAAGCTTTTTCACCCTTCCGCACGCAGAATGCGTCACCCCACTGATTCACCAAAACTTGCCGGTCGGGTCTCGCTTTGTCACACGTATGGGCCGGACCACGTTATAAAGGTCGTATCATCGATTTGTGCGTGATGTTATTTCACTTCTCATGTTTTGACCTTATGCCACACTACAAGTTTTTTTTTGAGATCTACAGCTTTAGGCCTTAAATTATTGTAAAATAAAGGAAGAGAAAGTTATTCTAATGGAACTTAGCCCGAGTCTGTTTTTATCATTTGCTACGTAATAATTAAGTTATTGGCAATTAGATGTTGTCGTAGTTGTAATTTGAAGTTAATACAAGTGTAGTTGTTAAGATTATCTCGGACTGATTAGTCAGTTTAAGTAACCTATAATTTAACTTAGCAATTACACGATGCAATTTCAATATTTTCACCAACCGTTCAATGCTTAAAGCATATCAAAGTGCTTAACAGTGGTGATAAGAAAGTTACCAGTAACTGTTTAATGTGGGATTGCAGGTCCGGTGTGACATTAGGCTATAAATTGATATGTTTAATACATTGATATTTATAAAAATGAGTGCATGTTTGCATAGAATTCACATTTCAAGTTGTTTTTGCATGCGATTATTTTTTATTTACAGAATGAGTGTTAACTATAGTGGAGGTAGGAGACGTGCAGTGAGTCGACAAACAGCCGAAGAACAAGTACTTGACCGAATTTCTCGGAATGTAAGCGCCTCTTAAATTGTATGCTCGACCATAATTGTCGTGCCATCATGTCAAAAATGATGATCTGAAGGAGGAAGTTGTTTAAAAGGAAAGATTTAAAATCGTAGTGGAGTCAACATTTATTATGTAAATTTTGGTTTCCGAATTGTTTTTACTGGAATTCAGATGTCTGTAACCAAATTTAAAACTAAAGATAAAAACTTGATGGGGCATTGCTCCCATTTATTTCCCGAGTTATTGTCTATAATTGTTATTTTGGCAGACTGTTGGCGTTTGTTTTAGTTAATCGGTTTTCAGCAAAGGAAACCGAACTACTCAGATCTTTTTTAATATATAAACGGAAATAGAAAAAATGCAGTGGGGTTCAGATTAGAATTCTAAAATCATTTTACGTGAATCTGTCTGAAATTCTTGGGTGAAGTCTGCGAATTTATATGTGTGATATACATGTTGGAAAAGATTACGCATTTTTGCAGGCAGAAGAACGGTTGATTCGCAAAAGGCAGGCTCGTGAAGAAGCGCGACAGATACGTCTAGAACAACTCGAGAAGCAGTACCGAGAGGTAATATATTTCATTCATTGTCATCTCTATTATCATGGTACTATCATGGATGATTTATTATCATGAACTTATTATCGTAAATGTGATCATCATTACTATGGTTATCACGATTATTTTCATCGCTATCATTCTAATTATTTTTGTCATTGTCATCAATATTACTGTTATCATCATCTATATTATTATTATAAAATTCGGCAATGGGAAATAATTCGAAGGTTAAATGAGTTAAATTTTTTTCAGAGTTTCTATATAAATTATTTTGGTGTTTTAGAAATCAGCATAAGTAGTAATTATGCTGAATAAATGATTCATCAAGATAAGCAATAATAAAGAAAAGCAGAGACTATTGATATGGTAACAATGAAACAATAAGTTAACTGAAAGGCTTCGAAAAATGATCTAAAAATTAGTGGTGGATCGAAATTGCTTATCTACGTATATCGAAACATCTAACAATCTATCTCATCTTGAAAGGTGAAATGAATAAGGAAAGAAAAAGGGAGAAGCGGTTGATTTTTCGTCGTTAGGCTTTTGAATTGGAATGCATTCTGTGTAGAAAAAAATGGTAGCAACTATTTACTGCTTTGTTAAACATTTTCCCTTCCACAACAGTAACTTCTCTCGAAACCGGTTCCTGAGTACTTCTTTGGGGCGGAGAAATAACAGGAAATGGAAGCGTAAAGCTAGTTGCAGCTTTAATGCTGTTCTTGCAATTACAGCAGTTCATTTGCCATTGTATTGATCGTTTTCCTCGACTTTCAAAAAATTCAAATTCGATGTATCACACACTCCTGTTACATTATTAATTTTGCAACAGAATTTAACCATAATTATTGGGGAAGAGCAAATTATTAGCAAGATTGTCACAGGAAATCTCTGATAAATTTATTATAGTTTCTATTTATTTGATAATTATTTAGTACGTGGCAGTTCATGAAGCATTATTCATAGGGGATAAGATTTTTAATTTATCAGATTGCTTAAAGCTCCATATTTTTTTCATGTATTACTCAAATATCCTGTTACTTCAAGCTTTATTTAATCGACATTATTTTAAGAGATCTATTTGGAAAAAATAAATATCGAAGTAAAATCAAATTTTTGAACAACTGCTGAGGTGAAAAGATGTCATAATGGCTGATAAAAATTCCATCGGTTTGTTGCTATGACACTTTTATATTCATTTTACAGGCTGAAACAGATGGTTGCAAAGGAGATGAAGAAGGCGTTGTAAGTCTTTTTCTTTGTATTTCAGAAATTATCGTTAAGTGTTCATTCTTGCGTTTTCTCTTACTTATACTTTAACTTTTCGCGACTCATGTAGATTTGCATTCCATGACGTCCTATAAGATCTTAATATGTGTACTGAATGTTGTTCTAGTTGCAAGTTTGATTCTTATTATTATTAAATATAAAATTGCATTGATTATACATATGCATAAGACCTTGTTATCAAATTTGTAATATATTAGAACAAAACTAATTTAAAAAATGTTTATTTTCTTGGAAAATTATACTAATTTCGTCTCTTGTTAATTGTAACTGCATGTGAATCTATTTTTAAAGTTACCTTTTTTACTTTTATTTATTTATTCTATAAAAATAGGGAGAAATAATTTTATTTAAATCTTAGAATATAATTTATAATATTTCTGAAGGACTACCGATATTCTGGTATCCATCGAGCTTTCTGTTTTCCGCTTTTTAATTACATTGCAACTTTCTAACCAATTCATCTTATTTGTACTCAGTGCTACTTCATTCACTTCAGTTATATAATAGCTTAAAACTCAAAATTATTAATATTTCTTACCACGACACAGTCTTTTTAAATCCAAACACAACCTTCTCTTTTGTTTGTAGACTATTGTTTTAACTTTAATCAGTAAGTGAATCCAAAATGGATGATTTACACCTGCCATGGTGAAAGTGACTCATGCTTGCTTTGTTAGATTTTTGCTTTCTCGTAGTTCAAAGTACAGTGTCTTCTGAAGACCCTATTAGTAAAATTCACATCTTTTTATCCTTATGTATTATATTTTTGCTTAATTTTTCTACTATTTTGTTTATTACTAATGTATGCATGTGTTTGGCATGATTTAGAAAGACAGCATTCCGACGACATCAACATCTCGAGGCGGTACACCGTTCAGAGATAGCAAAGCATTGGAGCAGATGTCCTTGAAGGTTTTATTTTAATTTTTCAGTCTTTCTGTAGATAGTAGCTTTGGCTTGAGATTTGCTGAAATCAGATAACTCTGTTTTCTGCATGCTGTTTAGCTTCTGTGCAAATTTTTGATTAGTTTCGATTGATAATGAAAATAAAACTGGCTGTTTTACATTGAGAATCTCTTTGTAGTAGGATATTTTAAGGAGAAAGTAAACGAATTACAAAACAAATTTCAACGGGCTATGTTTATGTATTCCCAACTAGATAACGAAAAATCAGCATTATTGTATGAAATTGATCTATTGAAAGATGATATGGAGGAAAAGGAGCAACTCTTATCACAAGCCAACCGGGAATCTCGAGATCTAGCGACTGTTAGTTACTTTTATGTTGCCTGGTTTGGATTATTATTTTACTTCATTTAACAATCTTTCCATCAGATAATTCCATGAGATGTAGGACGATAAATTTCCTTGGGCTTTATAATTTTTTTAGCATATGTGCAAGTTTGTTTGTGACTCATGGTATATAGTACACTTGGGCATAGAAGTATTTGTTTTATTCACCAAAATTTCAAATATTCGATAAAGTTAGGCTAAAGTGGGAATCAAATTCAATACTTTAAATTTATTTCAATGATTCAAAACATGAAATTCATCTGTTTTAAAGACTATATAGCTTTACGCATAAACAGTTATCATTAATTCAGGAAGTGAAATTGCTAAAACGTACAGTCGATGGTCTAACTGCTCAACATGCAGCGTTACGATCGGAAATAGCCCAACGCGATCAAATTATACAGGTAGATATAAATTATATGGGTTGCATTAGTACGACTGCCGCTGAAGTATACTTGAGAGGACTTCCGAGTTTATTCTGATGCACATCAGTTTATAAATTAGTCAGCTTTTTATTTCTCTATTCATTTTTTGAAAAACAGTTTAGGAGAACTTGAACATGAATTGTCCACTATTCAATTTCTCTTGAATAAGCTAAGAAGATTCTGAAAGATATTTCTATTTTTAGATACTGCTTACTAAATTTCCGGATTGGAATTACTTTTTTCTAGGATAACGGGTTAGTTCTGGCGGAACAAGAAAAATCTGACGATATATTGATGAATGGCATAGATAATATGTAAGTTATTTTCGTTGATTTTATTGCTACATTTCAAAGTCTGGGGTGCATTAGCTTTTTCAAAAATTTCCTGTTATGAACCGAATTCGCTAGATTGAATAAATGGTTTTTGAATGTAATTCATCACATTTCTGCAATATAGAAAAAAGACCGTTACCGCTATCCTTGATGATAAGACGATGAAATCATCATCAGTGTAGCTAATGACTTCATTGTTTCCGAATTTATTAAATTTCAGCGGTAAAATGATTCTCGATATTTAGATTTTGTTGGTGATTTTTTCTGTTCCTTTTCCTGGGCATTATTTAGAATTTTGCTATGCTCGCTGTTTATTAGATAATCGTCGTAATCATATGTCATTTAGCGCATATTCACTGACTTTTTTTTTATCTTGGGTCTGTTTGGAATGGAAAACTTTATTAGAAAGGATTGCAATTTTTTCAGTATTAATTTTTATAACGAAATTATCATCTATTACCTTTGTTAACAGAAAGGACTATGAGGACGATTCCTTGGAAGATTTCTGCATGATCTTTATGTGAAATTATAAAAGAATTATGAAAAGATTAGCCAAAAATATGCTTAGGAAATCTGGGGAATTTGCAGAATTACGTGCATCGAAAACTGTCTCTAACAGGCTGCTATTCCGAACTTTTCTAATCACAGATTAAAACTAATAACGCTTCTATTAAAACATTCCTCATTGAACCTGAATCTTCACTACAAATGTCGGCTGCGAGAAAAAACCTTGGTTTATGTATATCATTTGGCTTTGTGCGTATCTGTAAGCTTGCAAGATGTGATGATAAAGAAAGCAAATATGTAGGAGGCTTGAAGTTCTTTGTTTAATTTGTAATTAGATGAAAGTTTGAAAATAGCTAGGCACGGTTACTTCAGTTTTTTTTTTATTAAAAACTTTTTTTAATGTTAATATTGTAGTAGAGGATGCTAAAAAAATAGCAACAAACAAACACTGTCAAAATGACATTTATATCATTTCTTCGAATGTGATATCATAAGATAACGTGTCAAGATGATATATTTTTTGAGAATGTACGTGAACAACTTTCGAAAAGGTAATTGTACGTAGTTGCTTCAATCTAAAATTTATTGATGATTTGGACAAATTCTACTAGAGCATCACGTCAGGAAGGTCTTATCATTTTTAAGATATCATATAAATTTTATATTGCTGCAGGACAGTGCTGTACAATCTATTAAGGTTAACTAATCCCCTGTTACAAAACCTTAGGACGAGCTGGAAGTTATCTTAAAGTTGGAAAATCCTTTTCTGTAATGTATATATATATAAAGTTGAGAGGTGTATATGACACAGCTCGAATATGGATAAATGATAAGGGAATTTTAAAAGACGAAGTGAGCAACCTGTTAAATAAACTACGAATTTAAATATGCATTAAATGACTTCTAATTTTGTTTTTCAGCAGTCATGTATTTTTTTGCATTATTAGACTGATTACAAAAAAATTCGATGAAATAGATTCATTTTATTCTTCATTTTATTTTGATATTATATTATTGGTTAACATAATTGTCTACAAAATAGTACTTTCATTTTTTAAAGTCTTTCTTATTAGACCAAGCCAAAACAGATAAGTCATTATGTTTAAGAATTTTTTGGTCGTTTAGTTTGTGAATGATAAACGCATTATAAATTTCAGAAAGGCCTGTAATTATCGTTAATGATTTTTATTAAAATTTGATTATAAAGCTGTTAAATTTCAGCCAAGCATCTCCACTGATATTTTCTCAAACAACGATAGCACTTGTTGAAAGAGCAGTGCCTGGTTCCTCCTCAATAGATGAAAAAGTGAAAAGATTAGTTGACGTGGTAAGTTTTCGAAACAAATTTTTCAAAATGGCAGTGATTATTTATCGGCTTATTAAGATATCTTGAGCACTTCTAACTCATTGTAAATTTCATTATACTAGATTTTATCTAAACATTTTTCTAGAATAAAAAAATGCGTCAACAAGTAGAAGAAGCGGAACAGTCATTATATGTTAGAAGAACAGCTCGTGCTGATCTTATGAGCAGCGCACAGAATGGTATACTTGGTGATGAATTACAAAGTGTGCATAAGTCTTTTTCATCTTTTTTTCTACTTTTTGAAGTTCTCATATGTGGATAGTTTTGATTATTCCTTCACATACATAGGATTTGGATAGTAAGTGAATTTGCATATTGAATTTACCAAGATATGATTTTAATGTCTGGAAATTGCTGTGCGTCATTTTAACTACAACGCATTATAACTGCATTATGAAGCACTGATAATGAGTTTTGAGGCAATAAGTGGGTATCCAGCAACAAAAGTATGGTAATAAAATCCATAATAGGTTGAATTACTGATTTTTTCGCGTAGGCTATAATTTTGAAACCATTTCAGGAGATGCAGCTAAACAACTAGCGGAAATCAAATTTAAATTACAAGAAGCAGAACGTGAAAATACGAATTATCAGGGCAATGTTGGTTTTTAATGTTTTTTGAATTAAAGCTACACTCTTTTTCTCTCTGAATAATTTGTTTTTCAGATTAATCTTTTATTAATGGAGTATATGAATAAGTTTTTGTACTTTGTTGTCCACTGAATTTAAAGGAATTTGCATCTCTAAGAGTTTTTTTGTGGGCTAATCAAAATCATCTGAAGTAGTATATGATTCGCGATATATTTGTTTTATAGCTGATACGTGTAGATGGACAAATGAAAAGGTATAAAGCAGCTGCTGAGCAAGCGGAAAAAGAGCTTATCGAATTAAAATCTCAAAATCGACAGCTGAAGAAAGAGGTATGCTATTTCCTTAGATGGAAAAGAGAAAGCCTGTCACTGATTTATTGAGATATTGATGGTTCTGTTGTCCTTCATGTCTTTTCTTTTAATTTTATTTAACAATAGGTTGTCATGTTTTTTTGTCAGTCAGGGCTAGATGTTGCACTTAATGCGATAATTTAATCATTGAAAAATGGAAACACATATGAAAATGTTTTCTATAATTTTTGAAAGCAAATTAAATATTTATCAATTTAGGAATTGTTTCAATTAGTAAGTGTTATGAAAGGAACAAAATTTTAAAGATAAAAGGAAGTCAAAAAATTTGCAAATAAATAATTAAGAGAAGATAAATGTAACAGGAATTGCACTGATGAAAATCAATAAATACAATTTTTTTCGTTTGAATGAACAAACTTTATGAGATTATCCTTAGGTAATGATTAATATGGTGGAGCTCAGTATTGCCCGGTTATTACCAAAGGAATATTTTGAAGTTAATAATACTACATAAATGATCATAGCTCGTAATTCAGTATTGTGTCCAATTCTTTATTCAACGTACAGATTTTTAACAACATTCATTATAATGAAAAAAAAAACATATAGGCATGATTCTCTTATTTTTCATATCTGGGTGGAAATTTTCAGTTCCTTATTAGCAAAAAAATGCTAAATATAATTTATAAGAAGGTGGAAACAGAGGAAAGGCTTCTTGAGTTGTAGAATTAGTGCGCCAAATAGTGTAAACGTGGAACGACGAACTCGTAAGGGATTTTCATTGAAAATTTTGTTTTCTCGACAGTTCTGTTTCTCATTTATCCTTATTGCATTAAGAGAAAACATATGAACTTGATTAATGTGAACAGATTTAAATTAGTTTGATTACGGGTATATGACTAATTGATTGACTGCATTCTCAAGGTTTGTTGCAGCTTCGTGACAAAGATAACGCTTTGGACGAGGCCAAGGAGACAAATCGTCATTTGCAGAATAGAATTGAAAAATTACGTTTATCAGGCTCGCGAAAACCTTTTTAATTATGAATCTGGAAATTTCTTATCCCTCTTTTCTCAGTCAGTGGTCGCTTTTTTGAGTTTTCAGCCTATTTAGATAGTTATTAATTTGTAATCTAGTGCTAATGTTTTGGTTTGATTTAGGCGAATTATCAACTGTTTATGAAAGTAACAAGGAAATGCTTTAATTGATTTTTATTTTTCGATTATTAAGATCATCAAAACCGTCCCACTGATTAGTGCCATGATGATATGGTAATTTTTACTTCTTTATAATAATTTCATAGATGTTATACATTATCGATTTCTTTGTTGTTCGGCATTATCGAACTCTCGTGCTGTGGTCAGTTGCTTATGAACCTCACAGGTCAAAGTTATGTTAGTTAAATTTTCAGTAGTACTCTATTATTGGACTGCTTCTTCCTGAGTGAACTTCGAACGTCTAATTTTTTTTGGATTTTTTAATTGTTTTTTTATACGTGCGTAATTGATTGCCAGTAGGCAAAGCAGTTGCTTTTTCATTGCTATGATTGTTGTTCAAAATTGATTGCTATGATTGTTGTTCAAAGTTGATAATTTGATAATGGTTTGTAATGTTTTACTTTTGATAACTGTATTCGAGATTCTCTTGAACTAAGAGTTCTTATCCTGGTAAGCAAGTAGATAATATTGTCCAAATCTTTTGTTGTTTAGATCGTATTAATGTGCGATTATAAGGCAGCTTTGTGATTACAGCTCTCTAAAAACATCAGCTTATTCGTCTCTTGTTTGAATCTTTCAAATAGTTATAACATCTTATCTAATTAAGCATTAGTATACAACCACACTTCTTATCATCAAGATGCATATAGCTTTGAAGGCGGAGCTGAGCGACATCCGGAAGCATTATAAATTACGAGGAATATACCATCTTCCGTATCTTCGGGTTGCATTTCCAATAATTTTTAGATTAGTTATATCGATGATGATTGTGGTAAGCAGCATCAGCAAAAGTACTTTTTGTACTTTTTTTCTTCTCATTCTAACCGTTACAATTGCGTCAACTTTTGATTTCGGTGAGCTGATGGTGAGTTTTACTATTTAGCATCATTTAAAATGATAAGTCAAAAAAAGTAATGAATAGTGATGCTGAAATATTCTCACTTATAAATTTATCAGCCCTATCACTGCATCGTTCCTTTCCACTTCCCCATTTTTAAGCATCTTCTCATCGGGTCTGTTATTTATAAATAATTTGTATGATGTTTCTTCCGCAACTTATTATCCGTTTAATATTTAAATTGTTTGTTCATCATTTGTTAGGTAACATTTATTGTTTAAAAAAATACTAATAATAATATGTTCTGTGGAAATCGTAAAATGAATGCTCAAAATATTTCTTTATCATTGTACAGTAATCCATTTTTTCTTAAATGTGTGTGTTCATATTATAATCAGTCATTTTTTATGTTTTTATTATATTTATCATGATTTTATCTATTATAACTATAGTAATAGTCATCATGATTGAAATAAGTTTGATCAGTGGCATGCATATATGAAGAGACAGTAATAACGATGACACGATTCATTTTGATGATCAATCGTATAATATATGCAAATAAGAAATCTGATTTAATGAAGAATGAAAATTCGCTGATATAGTTAAAGTCCTTTATCTTAAAAAAAATATTGTAAACATGATTGGTTTAATGTTATATAAAATAGAAAAGGATTATCCATGAGGGAGGATTATTTCAAGGATTATCTTTGTTAAAAGTTAGGAATAGTTTATATACAGTACTTCGACTTATTCCCTATATAACAAAGTATGAAATCATTAGTATATTGTTTGAGTCAGCGACATCCATTCGATCATTTCTCCAGCAAGAATTTTATGGCTCAAACAAATCTTGTTATAAATTTAATCAAGCATAAAAATCGCATATGAATTCCGATATTAAACATTGACATATGACTTGTTATTCACTCAGAGACGAGAACATCAAAGGTAAAGATATTACTTTGATTAATTCTTTAGAATGATACTGTCCTCATGAAATTTTAATACGCATTTCCATAGGTACATACATTTCAATTTATCAATTTTTCAATAATTTATTGGAAATAGCAGCTGAATATTCTAATATTTTATTGAAAATAACAAATACTAAAACAAACTTCCTACTTTTTCTCCTTTTTCTTTTTAAATTGGGACAAACTTCATTACAAATTGATGAGACATTCCTGTAAAGCGAGAGGTAAAAGAAATTAAGTGTATTTCATTTAAAAATAAATCGTTTTATTTGAAATTCGTTTGTTTATGAATTTTTTTTATTTGCATTTTCTCACTTTACAAAATGAAAATTCTTGTTGAACAAAAAAAGGAAATGTGTAACACGAAGAAAAAAATTGGAAATTGAATAATACCAGTAAATAAGAAGAGTTTAGTTTAATATGGGGCTATTGTAATATTATTAACAATTTTTAGTTTCATGTTGTCTTATAGGATTCTTCAGTTTAACTAAGGTTATTCTTATTAAAGTTAATTTAAAAGTGAATATTTCTTCTCTTCCTTAACTAACTTTCATTTAATTTTACCAAGAAAAAAGAACAAGAAGTATGATTTTAATGGTAATTTAGGTTGATCTAGTTTAATCTGATTTAATGGATCACTTAAAAATCAATATTAAATTTTTTATTAACATTGAATTTTTTCCTTCAAGCTTTCCAGAAAAATTGAAATGTTTTCCGGAAACAATTCACTTTCAAATAGATTTTTTTACTTATTTATCGAGCTGATAGTTATTTGATACTTCCGATTTTGTTTTTACATCAAACAAATCAAGAAGAATAAATTTTTGAAAGTTTTTATTACTATTTTTATAATTTTATCTTTAATGAACATCAGCAAATACATAAAGCAAAAGTATTTAAGACAGAAAAAGATAAATTAAATTATCCAAGGTATTTTTGTCAAATTGGAAAAAGGAAAAACAAATATGTTGTAAAAATGAATAGCATACATAGACTGTTGTGTTAGAATATATTTTTTTTAACCATTAAGTTCAAGAATCTATTGTATTTTCATTGGAAAACTTTGTTCAAACTGAAGTATTGCGCAATTTAAAATTGAAGTATTTTCAAATTAAAAAGCAATTTTTTTAATCGGAAAAGAGAAAAAATAAGCTAATATTTCACAACTACCAACAATATATTATTAATCTAAATGAATAAAATTGGTGCTTTTCATTTTATTAGAAGGAAAATTAATAAAACTGTGAAGATCATAAATTAAAAATATCAACATCATCATAATATAATTAACAATTTATTGTGATACAATTAAAAACTGATAATGTTGTTAAGATCACTGATGAAAAATATTAATATCATCATAATATAGCAATATCAAATTAGCATCTATATAAACAAATAATTTAAATTGAAATAGTTAATAGTTAATTATGTTATAAAAAATATTATAAATGAAAAATATTGACAACATCGTAATATAACAATACAAATTAATACTAGGAAAAAATGGTAAAGAATAAAATAGCAAATCAAAAGATATTTCGTTTAGTGATTGCAAATAAATTTCAGTATATATGTACATTTTATCCATATATTTAAGATATTTCATGAACTGAAAATCTTATCAATGAGTTTTGCAAATAAAGAAACTATTATTATTGTAAATTGACCACATAATTTTGTTAATTAAAAGCAGCATAGCAACAATAAAAAAGAGGCTAGCTATCACTTCTTATCATGTAATTTATATCAATCATATTACTAACTGATAAAGAAAGTTTTATTTTATTTATACAGATACAAATCTGCTATATTGATCATATTCTTCTTGTTGCCTTACTAAAAATTTTACTTTATTGTATTGAATAAATTTTTGTTAAACAAAATTATTTTATTCAGTACGATGATAATGAATTGCGAGAAGCATGGAAACGAAGTAATGCGGAACTTATCAACGGACTAATTGGAATGGATTTGGGAAAATTGGCAAAAGCTGGTAAAAGGAGCATGTCAGCAAGCGATGAAAGCATCAACAACAGTCAACGATTTAAAATAGATTGGAGAAAATTATTATCAAATCAGCGTCAATATCACTATTAATTGTATACGCTTATCTGTTTACAATTATTAATCTGCAATATCATCATTAAATCGTGAAATATATTGAATTAATCAAATAATTTTTCCCACTACTCATCTTTCATTCCAAATTGCTAAATATTTGTTTAAAAAATTAACTAAATGAAATTGATCATGTAATACCACCTATGAGCATCGATAGTAGTTGATAAAATTATTTGTCAAATAATGGTATGAAGTTATCATTTTAACTATAAATATCAAATCGAATGATGGTTTTAGTCTTCAATGTCAAGATGAACTGATAAAACAATGACATAATGAAGAGGTGACAGTGAATCATACTTTTACATATTTAAATTTAACCGAAAACATACTTGAATTTAGTTGATGAAATTAGTCATATCTGTTGCTACGTAATCTTGCTTAATTAGTATTAATCAAGATTACATAATAACAAAACATGATAAAATAGTATAGTAACAATAAATGATGGATAAATCAAAATATTAATTCTAATTAATATATTGTATTATTATAGTTTGTTGCAGTTAAGTTATTCCGTTATATGATAGAAGTGCATTCAATTCAGCAAACATTTAATTATTTTGTTTTTAATTTAAAAAATGTGATAATGCAAGCAAGAATTAAAAATGAATGAGATAATAGACAGATTTCTATTAAATAGATTAAAATGAATAGGTTGAATTAAAATAGGCTGAATTAATAAAAAGATTGTAATTGAATTGAGAAAATGAACAAATTATTAAAAAAAATGCAAGAAACAATGTTTAAATATAATATTTAATACAATATATTTTCTAGAATAATTAATCTAAATCAATTTTCATTTAAAATTTATGAATATATCATAAAAATTACTAATTGTAGTCAATAATCAAATTTTTGCATGACATCACATAAAATTGTCGTAATTATTCTGTTTATCAAATAGTAGTAACATATTTTGATATCTCACTCGTAACTATTATTATATCATTATTTACAGTTAATTATATAAATTTAATTGAAGAAAAAACTAAGACTTAAAACACATTGACCAAAAAATATTTCATCTTAATTTTTCAACTTTTAAAAATCGTTTTTTCTTTTCGCTGATGAAATGAATAAACATGTGAGAATATCCATTCTTAGTCATATAAAGTATCATTAAAATTTACTTTATAAAACCTGTGTGATAATATGATACGATGCCATATTCTATAAAGAAGTATCATTATTAGTTATTATTATTATCATTATTGATTATTACTTTTCTTTAATAATAATAATAATGATAAGTAGTAGTAATGAATTATTGTTTATTATTATTACTTATTATCATTATTATTATCAAAGGAAATTAAAAAAGCAATGCATATATTACTTTTTTTTAAAATTTTATCTGATTTCTCATCTATTCCTAATCTATAATTAAAATCTCCCCTCCTTTGTGTCAAGAAAAAGAATCAATTTAATCTAGAACTTGGCAATTTCATTACTTTTCTTTCCTCCAATCAAATTGCATCATTTAATGGATGATTTACGGATAAATTTGCTCACATCATTTAGCTTTTTATTTTTTGTTAAAATATCTTGCAAAATATTTTGGTAAATCGATTCATTTTAAAATTCCTACTAAAATAATATATTCAAATTTACTAGATTTAAAATCAGATATGATAGGAATTAGGAGAAAAAGGAAAAAGAAACTGTGCTAAGAGAAAATAGACAACGAGGAAAGATAAATGAGAATAATATGATCCAAAAATCTAATAAAAAAGAATTGTCACAAAATATTTTAAAATTACACTATATTTTAGCATTATAATCCTAATAACAATTGTTGAAGAATATTAAGATATATAAAAAAAGAAAACGAAAGGAAAGGATCAAATAAACCGGAAACATAAGATCGAAAAAAAAAATGTTTGGATTCAATCATACCATAAATCAGAAACGGTTTGATCATTTTTAACTATATATATATAGAGATTGCATTGTTCAATAATATAATATGGAGTTGTGTAAGACAGGCATAAAAGTATGGTCATACCGCATGCTTTAATTTTGCAAACAAACATTAATATTCATTATTAAATTGTTACTGTAATTTAAAAAATGCTGTGATAAAAGAAGCGTTGTTTCATGGAATGTATGAACTGCAGCGTTACTTTGATCAGAATCAAGATATCTCTGTTTTTGACAGTAAGCAAATATATAGTTTTGATGTGTGATAACAAAGTATAGGTAAGAGTAGACTTTATTTCACTGATCATTAAACTGATTTCATTCAATACAGTCGTTTCAGAAACCTGTAAGTCTATCATTTTTTGAAACAAACATAACGAATATGGAAATGTATGCATCACAACAGAACTTTAAAAGAAGGAAATGTCCCCTGAAAAAAATTATGATCTATTTTGACTTCCGCAGAAAAATTGAACTCAGTATCAAAAAAGAAATTAGAATATAGCGTTTAAAAAATATCCATACTTTCTTCTTTTTTATTACCTTTCCATTATTCTCTTGTTAGTAATACAAAAGCAACAATCATAAGTCAATTATATAATGTATTTTACATATTATTAACAAACTTTAGTGAACAATAATTTTAATTCAAATTATGGAAACTTTTACTACCTAAATCTGTTCTTGAAATAGGTTGAAAAGTTCATTTGTCCCCAGATTTAATAACAGTAGACAAAGTTGACCCTAGATCAATTGAAACAGAAAAAAATAGAGCATTTCAACATATCTGATATATTTTTGGTTTGTTGATATAACGAAAGGTTCGTTTACCAAACGTACCACGCGAAAACTTATGTCGTAATCGTCGTCGCAGTGGAACACCAACCTAAAAATCTAACATAGAGACTAACGTCTGTAACATTTTAAACTTCGAAATATTAGGAACAGATTTGTAAAAAAATGATACTTACATTGTTTTAGAATTTTAATAAATCAAAGAAAATATGCTGGTATAAATCTAATTTACAAACATATTTAAACTTCAATTCAAAATTATAAACTTAAACCGTCCAAATCAGAGCTTAAAATACCGTAAAAGAAAATACATTTTTCTTTTTATGTATGCACAGCCGTTCTAGAAGTTTCATTTATCTTACATCAAAAAAAAGTTAGTGAACAATACACAAAATCCTTTACTACTTACCACCGCTTCAATTTCCTTTTTGTACCTCAAAGCCACTTCTTCTACGTTGATCGGTTCCTGTTCCTTCTCCAGATCAACAAATTTCAAGACGACGCTGCAAAAAAGAAACAACCTCTTAATCATCCAGTGATTGTAATGTGAAGCGTTCTAGGAAACCACAAACAGCAAATTTTTTAAGTACAAATGTGTTACCGGTATAAGAATAACTATCAGATGAATTGACTTTCTCGATCATTTCATTTATTCATTTGTTTTTCGAGAAATGTGATGTATTTAAAATTGCTTTCTCAGCATTAACTGTTCTATGCAATGCATTCTATCATCTCCTGCACTTATTTAATTCCAAGACTAGTCCAAACAATTCACCGGTGTATTATTGTATTGAATGAAGCCTAAAAAAAGAAAAGCTACCAAGCTTTAGCAAAAATGTTACCTAGAACCACAAATTTCTTGCAGAGAATAATGTGGCTTGTTGAAGCAGTCGAGATCACTGAGAGAATCAAGCTCATTAAATGAGAACTTCCTATCTGCTGTAACTCCCCAACATCGCATTAACGCATCCATAGCGGCCATATCGACTGCTATAGATATTGTTTCTCCAGGACCTTTAAGATATTTTGTCAAAAATATAAAAAATATAATAAAAAACTTTATAAACAATTACATGGCTACTTGAATCCATAATAGTAATGAAAAAATAAAATAATAAAGTTTCCAAAAACTCCATTATTTTTTTCACGGAGCTTTCATTATGAATCATTCCCCTGCAAGCGAGCTAATTGACCTGATTCTTTTTTTCCTCCAATCTTTTCACATTTATCCTTATTACAAACAATTAAGTATCGGCAACATCAGAGAACACGCGAAAAGCAAAGAATTTAAAGATTACAGTGGTACCGTAAATCAACAAAAGCATAAAATATGTTATTAATTTCTTTGCTTTGCGCTTATTGCCCTTGTAAACCTGTCACTTCTAAGGGTCAAAAAATGGCATGTAGAAAGCAGTTGTCGTTTTTTCACGGTGACCAACTGACCTGATACTAGCTAAGAAATTTGAAATGAAGACCATCTTACGAGAATTCTAATAGATGGTCATCAACCCAAACATCCTTTCCGACCACTATCAATAAGTCGGTAAATAAGCCACTGTAAAAGATACTGGCTCATATCTACATCAAATATCGACTACTTACTTTCAGCACCATAACCATAACAAAAATTTTTGTTTTCATTAAACCATATAAAAAGATTTCAAATAACCTACAATAATTTTAAGTTAAATTTAAGATTAAAAACAAAAACTTAGCGGTCGAATAAATCGATTTATACTAATTTATTATCGATTTCAATTATTACAAACATTATTATCCTAAACTACCGTCAACATCTCACATAATATATTTTCCATGAAACTGCTCAGTAGGACTGTATATTACTTCAAACACTCTTAGCATGACAAAGATATATCCATTTTCTCTTCAAAAAGTGGTGAACTGCTGTAAATAAGTTTGGATATCAAAAAAAATTTTTCAGTTTAGGATAAATACCAAAAAGCTGTTTTACTTTGTTCGGTTCTAGATAATCAGTTTCTTAGAAAAGGAAGCAAAAAGATTTCTTGAGGCTCAATGATCAATTTCAAATTTTACAATCAGCATTAATCATCCAAAAAGACAAAAAAGGTTCAGAATTAGACACTATAAATTCATAATTTTTTGAGGCAATAACAGACATTGCCGAACAAAAACGGAATATATAGAAAAATTTTTTGCAACTAATAAGAATCATAAACGACGATGAAATATAGAATTAAATACTGGAACTGAAGTTTCGAAGTCTTACCAGACATGCTCTTCAAAAACTACCATGAATTTACACGTGATGGAGAAAAAATGAAACTCCATGTTAAAAGTTATACTGTACAAATGCAAAAATTAATGTGTCGATTTATGTTTCTCATTGTCAAGCACTTCCACATCTTTATTTTTGCATGAATTTTGCAGCACTGCCAACTGAATTCTATATCAAAGTCGGCTGTTTTAATCACTTGTAAAAGTTAATAAAATTGTGATCATAAAACATGGGAATAGTGAAGCACAATGAGCTTGCAATAAGCTACCATATCCCAATATCTCAACAGTTTCGTTTGTGATTATGCAATGGGATGTCCTCACCTTTTCAGTGACATATACAAAGCCTACCACAATGTTCGATTCTCCCAGATTATAACCATTCTATTGCATTATTCATTGGATCATTGATGCCGCACATATATTTCCTATTTTATTTTATTTCCTTTTTTTTATTTTATTTTTTTT